>JADBJO010005384.1:45000-62500 GCA_016801955.1 Conus betulinus | reverse complement strand
TCGGTTGGTTTATTCATTTATCGGCCTTGGACTTGAGTGAAGTGATGTGCAGGCCAACATTATATACAAACTCAACGAACCAAAAACAAATAACACAAATCGATCTGCATTTAATTCGAATTACTGACAGTAATAATGAGATTAACATGGGCATATCATTCTGATACAGAAACAGCTATTTTTCTCTAAGCGTAAATGCTTTGTATAAAACCAAAGAGAAAATTTTAACATCTCGAGCAGAGGGTTACGACATCAACAAAACCAATTGAAATAATATTATTTACACCTCACAAGTTTAGCCTGAATATTTCTGAAAGCAGAAGAACAAAATTTAGTTCAATCTCTTTTGAGTCTTTGTACAGAGGACAAACCAAACCAAGCCATCACTAGTAGCAGATCTGTATAAATCTCTGTGTGGTGCAGGTGAGAGAGAGAGAGAGAGAGAGAGAGAGAGAGAGAGAGAGAGAGAGAGAGAGAGAGAGAACTTCATTCTTTAGAATCTTAGTAAGTCTGCCCTTACTTGCAGGCTTCTTTGAGAACTGGGTCAGTATCCTGCCGATGTCAAATCTAAATATAGAATGCAGACATGCTGATATAAAGTGGAACTGAGTGATCACAACAGTCTAAAGCAAATGTCAGAAATGTTCTTAAAATTCACGGAGTGCGAGTTACCGAGTTTGGTTTTATTTTGATTTATTTCCTGCCCAAACATTATACAAACCGTTTCGAACGATTTTGAACTCGGGTGTGTGTGGAAATTATCACCAGACAATTTTCTGCGTCTTCTTATCCGTGTCTGGGAAGAAGAGATTCATTCATTCATTTTTGATTATCAGAAATAATCTGAATGACTCGAAATGTATTGTAGAATGTTTAATGAAACCACAACTTCTCATAGCAGTTTTTGAGGTGTTAACAGAAAAAACTCTACCCCTGTTATAAAATAGAGAACACTAAACAACGAACTGTCAGTACTTGAGTTGAGGCTTTTTTCTCTCTCACACAGAAATGAATATTTTGTCATGAAAATGCTTTAGTCAAGACGACGCGTGTGATTGAGGTTTTAAACTCTTCAATTCATTCGACAACTTATCAATGATTTGCCAAGGAGAAGGAAGGAGGAAGAGGAATCACACGGTAAGCATCAAAAGGCAGTTATTTTTCCTCACTGCTGCTTCCTTCCAGAAAACACATCTTTCTGCTGAAGTCAGAAAACGTTATACAAAGTATGTGAGCAATGATTATATGTGATACTACACATTCGTTTTGTTGATTCTTGTCCATATCTGTAGCTGAATAACACGAGAGAGAGAGAGAGAGAGAGAGAGAGAGAGAGAGAGAGAGAGAGAGAGAGAGAGAGAGAGAGAGAGAGAGAGAGATTTGGGGTTTCCTTCTTGCTTTCTTAGTTGTTTTTTCAAGTTGATGTATTCTGTTTAACTTCCAGTTTCATTTCGTGTTCTTAACCCACATTGTCCGCCGTGCCTTCTTAGCCTACATGTTTGTTCCTTTTTTTGTTTTTATTTTTATTTATTTATTTTTTTTTTTTGCGTGTCCTCATTGAAACACCGTGGCATCAAGCTGACTGTTGCTGCACTGTCTCTCTCTGCCCCAGTACTACGGTCGTTCAGCACCGCGCATCGCCGGACAGCGAGAGCGCGGGCCGAGGAGGAACAGCCTCAAGGACACCCGCCGCCAGCTGACGCAGCAGAAGGAGGACGCCCTGGCCACGCAGCGGGCGGAGAGTGTACGTCAGCGGCAAGAGGCGGTGGCGACGGCTTGCAGCGCGTTGCGACAGCAGCTACGTCACGAGTTTGAGACAGAGAGACAGGAAGTGGGTGAAGCTTTGAAAGCTGCAAGGGTTCACTTTTGCTCTTACGGCCCAACTGGGCAGAGGCAGAGAGAGAGAGGGGGGGAGGGGCTTTTGTGGGCTGTCGGGTTCATATGGAGGGGGGGAAAAAGTCACATATTGAACAGGTCAAATCACACACACACACACACACACACACACACACACACACACACACACACACACACACACACACACACACACACACACACACACACACACACACACACGCTGACTGACTGAAACCAATTTATTGTCAGATTAACTCAAAGCTGTACTCACATTTAAGAAAACATTATGAACAGAATACCAACGTTTTTCATTCAAGGCAAAGAAGTGTAATTAACGCACAAAAATACGCGCGCACACATACACATGCACACACAAGCGCACACACAAGCGCGCGCTTGCGTACTCACGCACATACACACACACACATACGACCGCGCGTGCCCGCGCGCACACACACAAACACACGCACTTACATAAATACACAAATACACGCATCTCAATACGACCCATATTCTCACATACACTCAAACTTACACACACTCACACACAGACACACACACGCCACACACACACGCGCGCACACACGCGCGCGCGCGCGCGCGCACACACACACACACACACACACACACACACACACACACACGCCGCGCGCTCACACACACACACACACACACACACACACACACACACACACACACACACACACACACACACACACACACACACACTCATACTCGAGCACTCGTACACACATGCATTCACTCTCATAAACACACGCATACACGCACAAATACGCGCGCACGCACATACACATCCACGCCCATTCAGGATACGCTTCGGTGTTTGCATTCCGATCTGTCGGAGTGTAACAGCAGGGGCCCAGAAATCCACCAGTCGGACATCGACACACAAGTCTGGAGCAAGCTATAGAAAAAAGTATTTCGGAAGGATGTGTTCCATCAAACGGATGATGTGAGTGTGCTGCTGTGTGAATCAGACGACGTCGTTCAAGAATATTCCTGCGATCCGTGTTCGGAAGACGATCGCTTTTTCTGGTTTAAACAAGCAGGAAGAAAGACACATGTCATAAGAGTAAAGTCTTAAGTTGTCGCGAATTTTTGAAATGTTAAAAATCTTATTCTAGGCATATTCCAGATCAGTATGGTTCAGCGTCTCTCTCTCTCTCTCTCTCTCTCTCTCTCTCTCTCTCTCTCTCTCTCTCTCTCTCTCTCTCTCTCTCTCTGTAGCACTGCTGTGATTTTATAGAATCAGCTTGATGTATTGAAGAGTGAGGCAGACAGATTATAATTAACTGTTGATTTAATTAAGACAAATATGATTTTTCGCATAGATGGTTACTTGTCTCAGAGAGAACAATAGTATTACTCTAATGCTGAGGTAAAGTAACCAGTGCATGCAAATACCTCGGAATGATCTTTACAACGAGGTTAAGTTTACGTTCCGGACGGGCTGAAACGTTAAGGAAAGGGAAGAAAGGAGTAACAGAAATTCTAAGAGCTATGAAAAAAATAAATGCAATTGATCCCTCTTTACTTTGGAAGTTATTAGATATACAGATAGAACCGATGTTGACATATGCAGCAGAAATATGGGGACTTGAGAAAAATCTGCTATGGAAAAAGTAGATACCTTTGCGATTAAACGGTTTCTAAATGTTCTTTTGCATTCATCCAGTACAATGGCATATGGTGATTCTGGAAGATATCCTCTTTTCATTCGATCTTTTGGGAAATGCGTTAAGTATTGGTTAACACTTAACCAACTACATACAAGCAGATTATGTAGGCAAGCATGCGATATGTTACTAAGGCAATTTGAGTTAGGAAAGCAGAACTGGGTTGCTACTATAAGGCAAGGTTTGACAGTACTTACTCATTTATGTTGGTGCATTTTTAAGGCATTGTGAAATGTTAGGGAAAGTGCAAAAGTCCCCATTAACAGAATTCGGAAGCAATGAGACAATAAATGCAATTGATCTTTAGGAAGTTAGTTGATTTACAGATATAATGTTTTTTGACATTTTCAGCATGATTGGTTTTTTGAGGAAATGTGCGAGTTACTAAATATTCTTTTGCGTTCATCCAGACAATTCCTTATGGTGATTCTATCGTGTTCTTTTTTATTTTTTCTTTTTGTTTTTGCTTAAGTGGAAGTTTAGCAGAACTGGGTTCTACTTTTTTGTTTTGTTTTTATAAATTGGGGCATTTCATTCCTGTTTTAATCTATCTGACATTTTTATATTTTTTTTATTATATTTTTTTCCTTTTTTTTTTTTTATTTTTATCTTTTTACCATTTTATTTTTTTATTTTGATTTTAGTTTTAATTTTTTTAGCTTTATTTTTTTTTTTTTAAGACGTTTTTTTGACTTTGGACAGAGCAATTTCTTTTTATTGTTATTTAATTTTTTTTTTTTAATTTTTTTTTATTTGTTTTTTTTTTTTTTTTTTTTTTTTTATTTGACGGTTTTTATTCTATTTTTAGTTTTTTTTTATATTTTTTTTTTTCTTTTTCTTTCCAATATTAGTATGTTTGATTTTTTACAACGCAATTTTTGTTTTTTATTTTTTTTTATTTATATGTTTTTTTTTTTTTTATTTTTATTTTTTTTTTTTTTTGTTTTATTTTTTTTTTTTTTTATTTAATTTTTTTTAATGCATATTTTAAGTTTTTGTTGTTTTAGTATATAAAGATATTCCGATTGGTTTATGAGAAAAATCTTTTTTTTTTCTGTTACCTTTATTCGTTCAAAGTTTTTTTTTGGGTTTTGCGTTTTTTTTGGCATTGTTCTTCTTTTGCATTTTTTCAGTACAATGGTTGTATGGAAAGTCTTTTAAGAAAAATTTGTATTTTATTTTAGGGCAAAAAAAAGCTATGCGATTATGTTTTGTTTCATGGCCTTTTATCATGGGTTTGGGTTGGTGGTTTGAAGTTTGCATGTTATATAACAAAATTGGCATTCCAAGATGGAAGATGATATAAAGTATTCCTGATTCCATTCGTTTAAAAGTATCATACAACCTAAAACATTTATGACTGTAGTTACCAATAAATGGCACAGGAATATGCCTGCTAGATTTAGAAGTAGGACATTTGGACTAAATGCAAACAAAAGATGGTTTAATCCGGGAAGGCATCGTACGACGATTTGTGTGTAATGTGTACAGATTGTATGAGAGAAAATGAAGGTCACTTTATATTCTATTGTGTGCAGCTTATAAACGATATCAGACAGAAGTCTCAGCTTTTCAATATTATTTGACAGAAAATCATAAGCTATATAGTTTGTTGTCCTCTGACAGTGACAGTGATCATTCTACGGGCTAAGTATGTGGCAGAAGCGTGAAATGTTAGGAAAAAGAAATACTCGGTACTACGCCTTTCTGCTCAACGATTCGTCGAAGTTTTTAAAACTTAGTAAAGTTGTGTAACATTATATCCAGTGTGTTAATTATCGGGAACATTTTTGGATGTTTGGTGTGTTTCGTTTACATTTGTTCATTTTGTTTCAAGTCCTCCATGTCCCAAAAGGGTCACAGGATTAAATCTTTGAATCTTTGAATCTTGTGTGTAACAGCATTCAATAGTTTATCTAGATGTAGTTGGTACGGGTGGTGGCGATGGTGTTGTTGTTGTTGTTGTTGTTGTTGTTGTTGTTGACATTGCTTTGACCACCCGAGGAATTTAAACACACAAAGTCTGCTAGTCCTTCATTTTCGGTTCGTTGTTGCTGCTGCTGCTGCTGCTGCTGTTGTTGTTGTTGTTGTTGTTGTTGTTGTTCCACTTGCCTCCGTCTCTGGGGTTCTCGGTCTGTTTGTCTCTTATTGCTTATCTCTCTCTGCCTGTCTGTCTGTTTTTCTTTGTTTCTCGCTCCGTCCGTCCATCTGTCCATGTGTATATGTATGCATGCATGTATGTGTGCATTTATCTATTTGTATTTTAAAGGGTAGTGTGACGGAATGACTTGTGAGTTGACATCTACGCGGTGACAACCCTGATATGGCCCTTTGCGGTCGGCTGGGCTATAAGCAACATGTCCTTACCTTATCTTGTCTATCTGTCTATCTATCTGCTTGTCTGTCTGTCTGTCTTTTTATCTGTCTGTCCGTCTGTCTATGCATATCCGTTTCCAAAAAAGCTTTGAGGGGACATAAATACCCCTTGTGCTTCCATCCTTCCGGGCACAGTTTTCTCCCTTACCTCGCTCACTGCTCGCTCGCTGTCTCCCTGTTCTCGCCTGCGTGTGTGTTCGTGTGGGTCTGTCGCTCTGTTTTCTCTTCGTATCTCAGTGTACCTCTTCTCTCAGTCTTTCTCATTCTCATTCTTTTCTTCTGTATGTCTGTCTCTGTCTCTGTCTCTGTCTCTGTCTCTGTCTCTGTCTTTGTCTGTCTGTCTGTCTGTCTGTCTGTCTGTCAAGGAGTGTTAGGCGTGTATAAGCGAACAGACAGACAAACTCTGCTTTATATAGTAGATAAGGTAGATTTGTACGGTAATGATCCTCTATAGAATACATGGAATATACATGGAATATAAGGTAGACAGTACTGATTCTCTATGGAATACAACAAAGGTTGTACAGTAATGATTAATCACGGAAATAACAAAGATTGTATAGCAATGATCGCTCATGGGAATACACGAAGGCCGGGTTTTTTTTTTCTCTCCCCCATAAGGATTTATTCAAGTGGTTGGAATGAGATTACGTACAGAGATATTTTACGACCGTCTGAAAACACTTTGACGTCATACAGATGTGTCAGGCTTAATGCGTCATTTCACCCAATTCAGAACGCGCTTCGATTCCGTATCGCCCGGGCGAGTGTGTCTGTCGTGTAGTGTTCCGATGTCCAGTTTTGTCACAACGCAATGCGTCACGTGATCGCCGACCCGACGTTGCTGTTTGTAGGCCAGCAAGGATACTTGATACCAAATCTGGTGGCGATCGGCCTGAAACGGTGGGCGTGTATAAGCGAACAGACAGACAGACAGACAACACTGAGCAACATGGCGTCTGTGTAGTGGATGTGGGTGGGGGGGGGGGGGGGGGGGGGGGGGGGGGGGGGGGGGGGGGGGGGGGGTAGGGGGGGGGGGGGGGTTAAGCCTGTGAGAACACTTAGCTGTTAGAGGGACGACCTTACAGATGCAGTTACCCGGACATCAGATCAGCTGAGTCCAGTCTCGTGGATCCACAAAGCTGCCGTAGCCCTAGATAATAATAATATAATAATAATAATAATAATAATAATGAATACTTATATAGCGCCTATTCTCGGCTAGACGCCAAGCTCTAAGCGCTTTACAATCAACACTCGTTTACACAACGGGCTGCCTACCTGGGTAGTGCCAACTGAAGAGCTGCCAGCTGGCGCTTCATTCAGTCGTTTCCCGTGTCATCCAGTCAGTATCGTTCAATATCGATCACTCGTTTTCCATACTTCCTTCATTCTTTCCATTTCTCACTCAGGATGCATGCTATGTGTAACGTGTCATCCATACCAACGGCCAAACTGGCCTACTCTTCCGAATGTTGGTGATGGGATTTTTACGTGTGTGCAAGATGTTATGCGTGCGTTCACACACGGAACCTCGGGTTTTAGTGTTATTCGAAGGACTGTATGGGAAATGGAGTCAGAACCAATGTTAACTCCGAGGGAAAAATCCCCCTGTACCGAAACGCCCCGGCGGAGGTTCGAAGCCGCAACCCCAGGATCACCAAGATTGCGAGTCAGGCGCTCTACCAACTGAGCTATTCAGCTAGATGAAGCTGAACATGACCTTTGTCTGGTGTAACTCTGACTTCAGCTCGATTACCCCCCTCCCCCCCCCCCCCCCCCCCCCCCCCCCCCCCCACACACACACACACAGACACACAGACACACACGCATACACTCAAAACCAAACACACAAAAATAACAATGTCACACACACACACACACACACACACACACACACACACACACACACACACTTAGCTGTAAATTACCCATGAGTTAAGATTGCTTTACTTCCTTTCCTTGTGTCGTTTCTATACACAATATTCTTGCACCTGGTGTGCCATGCAGCATGTTTGAAATGGTGCATCTTGAATGTGTTAACCATACATTTTGGTCCATGTGCTGTTCAGACAGAACAAGCAATCTTATGAAACCCTTTTTTTTTTTTTTTTTTTTTTTTTTTTTTTTTTTTTTTTACATTTTACACTAGTTCAATCCCTGGATGTAATCCCAAATAAAGTCAGGGAGCATAAAAAGGAGCATAAAAAACCTGGCACTCTGAAAATGGTTTCCATGTGTTCATGTTTCATCGCCACACACCGCTTTTGTATACACTCAGTAAAAAGACACAGTCTGTTCACTCCATACGCACGCATCTGCTCCATTCATTCAAAGGAGAGACTGAGGAAAACCAGAATCCACTTTCTGTGCTCCCTGTACCAAAAACAAAACCCAAAGAGTGTCAATGACAATCACGCCCCAGCAAAATAGCATACGTTTTCTGAACAATGTTCGTTCCGATTTTTTTTTTTTTTTTTACCAGAGAATACAACGAATTATTCACCGTTGATGCCTTTTTTTTCTTCTTCAGTGTACATCACATAAACATTTTTCATTCTTTCTGTTCGAACGATAAATAGTTACATAGGAGTTTATTTTCTTGTGTAAAAAATTCCACCAGCGAGAATTAAGCTTTCAGAAAGTAGGCACTGCCCATGGTTGAACGCTGAGGTTTTCCATAGGTTTTCGATATTATAACAAAACAAAATCCATAACAGACTAATGTCTGTACTACATCAACGACCACTCGCTGGTCGTTTGGAAAACAAGGTTTTATGTTTCCAATCCCCAGATGAAAGAAATATTTAACTATCTTGAGACCAATCCTCCTGTCTGGCGACTCCTGGTCTGGCATACAGCGGGGGAACACACCCATCCTACAAACAGGGAGTTTCGCACACCCATCATGTCCCTCAGCATTCAATAAAAGGTTAAGGATTCAAGCACTGTTCACATATGGTGTTAAATTCTGGGCATAATCCAAACATTCCTCAAAAAAAAAAAAAAAAAAAAAAAAAAAAAACACCTCCACCCGCACAACTCAGCATCAAAATTCACTTACGTTTATGCATAATATCTTTTATCATGACAACCATGTGAAAAAGACATTTCTTTTTCAGGGGGTGATGGTGTTTTTTGATAATGTGCTTATCAGAAATGCTTAAGACAAAAAGGCTTTACACATGAGGCGGCTGTACCAAATCATCTCGACAAACCATACTGAATTCGTTACTTGATTTTGTATGAAGCGAGGTGTTTACAGACCACTAGTAGTATACTCTCCCTTTTTTCATTGCTCAAGACCTAGGTCAGATCTTACCAGTGATATCATGTTTTTGTACATTTGGCAGAACCACTCCAAAACCGAAAAATAGCGCATACTCTTTCGGAGACAATTTCTGCAAGGTGTGAACCTTTAAAAGAATAGCCACTGGAATCGGCCCTGGTGTCCCCTTTCTCCATGGTTGCATATGTGTACTGAACTCTGCTTAAGTGGCCACCCAGAACTCCTAGGCCTGAAAAAGAATGGTATTCCCTGTGGCTGGAAGCTTCATTTTTTTTGACGAATGTAATGTCCAGCCAGCATCCTCTCTCTCTCTCTCTCTCTCTCTCTCTCTCTCTCTCTCTCTTTGCGCGCGCGCGCGCGCGCGCGTGTGTGTGTGTGTGTGTGTGTGTGTGTGTGTACGTGCGTGCGTGCGTACGTGCGTGCGTGCGTGCGTGCGTGCGTGCGTGTGTGTGTGTGTGTGTGTGTGTGTGTGTGTGTGTGTGTGTGCGCGCGCGTGCGTGCGTGCGTGCGTGCGTGCGTGTGTGTGTGTGTGTGTGTGTGTGCATGCCTTCTGAATAATTCTGGAAGTATCTCAACTCAGTATCCATTGTGCCGCTGCTCTTCCATGTGTACAGGCAGAAATACATGACAATGACATTACAGATACGATTTAGATTGATATGGCCCAACTCGGCATTGAAGTCAGTCAGTAGTAAGGAATACGTTCTGACTCTCGAATCGTTTGAGCAGGATATTAGGCAAAGGATGGGTGTTGCCTCGCATACTTCACTTAATGGCAGTTAATATTACTGTAAATAAAAGATTAAGAAGAATGTGAAAGGTGGGAAAGGCTTGCAAATGAGAGAATAAAGGGGGAAAGAAAAAGATGGATCTTGGCATGCAAGAGGGGTCGAAGAGTAAACTGAAACAATGTCCATGTATTATGTATGATGTACCAGTCCATCAGCCCTGATATGAGGAATGTTATGAATCAATGCAGAGTATCATATTTTTGCCAAGAAACGTTTCTCTATCTAAAAATCCTACAGTGTCAAAAGTCTCCATTTTAGCATGATGTATGAGTTGTACTAACTTCTTGTACCCATCATCTGTTCGTTTATATGTAATTCATGTTCTTGCGTTTACCTAATGTGCAACATTTTGTGTCGTACGCGAACTTAACAACAACTTTGTAGCCTAATTCGTGGAATAAGCACGAAGTGTCCATGATTTCAATTCCTTTCCCATTTAAAATTGTATCATCTGCTGTTCGAACACGCCAAATGGTATTGTCATGGTAACATCTATCTGACTGTAGCAGAAGAACTGAAAGGGACAACAACAGTGTGGAGATTCAGTTCTAAGTGCCGCCGACCTTCAGAGGACTTGTGTTTCGTTTTGGTGAGATGGGAACAACCAGCTCTGGAATGGGAAAAGAATCCTTTCTGATTTTTAGTTTGTTAAAGACACATTCACCTTGTGTGCATTGCAGATAGCGTAGGTTATAAATGGAAAGAGCAGTGCTTTTCGCGGTGCATTCAGACACTGTCTTTTGAAGTTCACATATCATGCCACATGTTGCACATTGCATGAGCTGTGTTAGTGCATGTATACGACGCACTGTGTTTTGAAGATCTCTCTCACACATCTTTAATGACCCGGTAAAAGACATTTACAACCGAAACACTTTTGAGGTGTGCTGTTCATTTTCATACAATAGGATAAAATGCAGGTTTTTGTTTTTTTTTTTTATAAAGTGAATGGGAAGGTACTTATTTTTTGCCATATGTAAAGTTATTTTTCGAACTGTGAGCTGATGTGAGTGCTCTTGGAAGGTAATGTGACACATTGATTTCATCAGTTTAGCGACGTATTGAGTTTACTAAGCACATCACATGTTTGTTTGTTTTTAGGAACCCAAAATATGACAATCTGCTAAAATTGTGGAAGCTGTTCTGTTGGAACAAATCTGTATTACTTGAAAAAGCTGGTATTCACACATAAACACTTACTTCCTCTGCAAGTTTACTTTCTTTTCTTTCTTTTTTCCCTTTTTTCGTCGTTTTTTTTTTTTTTTCTGTTTACCATTGGGGCTTTCGCTTTGTTTTTCATATATTTTCTTGCTTTTTTTTTTCTGGCTCTCACTTACTCGCAATTTTAAATAACATTCCTTGTAGCTGTTTTCGATGTACTCTTCACTCTGAGAGCAAAAACTACAAAAAACATCACCCCCCAACCCCAAACACACACACACACACACACACACACACACACGCGCGCGCGCGCACGCGCGCGCGCGCGCGCGCACGCACACACACACACACACACACACACACACACACACACACACACACACGTACGAGCACGCACACACACACACACACACACACACACACACACACACACACACACACACACACACACACACACACTCGCCCGCGCGCGCGTCCTCAACAGATACAATAATCTTTAATCAAGCGAAGAACAACTTCCAAACAAAAAGGGGGCGGGGCGGGAGGGGGTTGGGTGTGGGGGTGTGGGCAAAGGAAATAATCACAAAAAGAGCTGTCTTTCGACATTCTAGATTTCATATTATTTGATGTGATGTAGGTTTTGATTCCATGCACCCTAAGTACGGAAAATGCACGACAGACACTCAATGAATTTCCTGTAAAGGGCGTATTATGCAGTACATGTTATGCAAGGATATGTAGATCGATCACTTACCTAATGGTCCATTGTCTATTCTATACAGAAGGAAACGGAATGAGACAAGACTTTATTTATGGATTGGTTCTGCCGAGAACAGTGAACAGACCACACTTAGTAGACAAACCAAACGGTAATGAACTGTTTATCTTTGGTTGAAAAGAATAGCAACCCTCCATCTTCACCCTTACCCCCCCCCCCCCCCCCCCCCCCACCCCTTTCTCCCCCCCAGGGATGATAGTAATTACTTTGTGAAGAATCCATCGTGCATGAAGCCCCCCCCCCCCCCCCCCCCCCCTTCGCAGGCTGCCACTACATGTCTCCATAAACATCCCCGCGAACTTGCTGCTAACAAGCAGGTGGAGGGAGATCAAGCCTGAGGGTTGCAGGACACAGCCAAAGAATTTGATTCTCTTCCTTAATGCCAGTTGATAATGATGATGATGATGATGACGGTGCAATGGAGCTTCAAGCTTGTCGGAGACTAAATAAAAAGACTGATTTCACAATTGTATCCCGAATTAACCAAACCTGAAAGAGACAGATACCTGCAGTTGCTGGTCAGGCAATTTGAGCAACACTTTCAGGGACGCATCCATTAAGTAGATGAATCTCCACCCGAGGGGTGAGAGTGTTTCCATCTGAGCCCATATCATACTCCACTTTTGGTCAGAAGATGATGAGGCTAATGAATGTCACAGATGAGTGGCTCTGAAGAGAACTGAAACAAAGAGATCCCAAAGCCGGCAAAATGTTGTAAAGCTTCGTTCAACAGACAAATACTGCTTTTGACCAGTCGCAATGATGTATTGGTTCATGATGAAATATGCGTCACTAACCAATGCTGCATTGTGGCTGGTCGAAAACAATGAGAAAGGCGTTTGCACCATGTATCACGCCAGAGGCCTTGCTTCCATACTGCCTGCTAGGTTCTTTTTTATTTATTTATTTTTTTTTTAAATTTCACTGGGATTGAGAAAACATAAAAAGACACAAACAGTCACAATAATGTTGACCGCTTCAATGTCGCAACCCCCCCCCCCCCCCCCCCCCCCCCCCCCCCCCCCCCGAAAAAAAAAAAAAAAAAAAAAAAAAGCACAATCTATAAAGACTATAGCTGTTTTGTTCAAGTTCTGATAACGAACAGGAAATCAGCGCAGATATCTACCGACTTCCATCTTGACCTGCATGCCTCTGGACCATTTAAGACTGATTTATTTTTCCTGACAGTGACCTGAACCACACTGACTTATATTCCTCCGGACTATAAAATAAATTCAAATAACATGTCATGTTTTGAGTCTCAAGAAAAAATAACCTGACGTTGTGACAGATGTTCTTCATCATGGCATAGGGCCACACACAAGGACACCACCGTTTTGCCACAGCTGGACTACCAGATCCGTCGACCTCAAAGCTTTCAGTGGTCATGACAGAAAGAGCAATCACCATTTGCTGTACAGTCTCTCCATGACATCATTGTCACAGACGAGGACACCATTTATCTCTGTACAGGCAAAGGTAACAACGCTGAAAGTAAACCGCTTTGACAACACATGAAATCGAACAGCACCACAGTGTCGTATTTTCCAGTGTTTCTGTTATACATGCAAGTCACAGTACCTCTGATTTCAGAAACACGTAAAGCGCGTCATTGAGATATGTTCCTGGAAAATGCAGATGCTACTGACATAACTTAATGTACAATATTAAATAACTGGTGTCATCAGTGTCATCAATGGAAGGTCCTACCATGATCTCGCACAGCACATTTGCTCTCTTACTTGATGTTTAACAACGCGAGTAAACAAAAAAATATAAAAAAAAAAAAGCAGAACAGATCTCTGGTAAGTTGATAATATAAGCAGTAGTGTCAGAAATGATGGGATATAAAAGAAGTTAGTCTGCCTGGGTTCTTTCGAAACAGGATAACAAAACAACGGAGGAAAAAATAAACACCTTTGAACCCACCGGAGAGATGAGGAATTGAGTACTTGGACTCGTAGAGTCTTCAAAGCAATGATTGATTGCTTTGAAGACTCTACGAGTCGAAGTACTCAATTCCTCACCTCCCCAGTGGGTTCGAAGGTTTTTTTTTCCCTCCGTTGTTTTGTTATCCTGTCAGAAATTATGTTGAAAAGCAATCAACAAAAATGATCTACCACACACAATCAGCAATCTTCATGGTGACAACTTGCAGCACACAAGAAGCAAGCTAGCCTTTGTGTCTTCCAGAGTGGGTGAGTTTGGGTACATGACTGAACTCACCTCCTGGGGAAATAATTTCAGTCACCATGATGCACACCACATTCGCTTAAAGGAAGTGAAACTGCACCAGAGATGAAGTAATTTCAGACATATAACCGAACTAACCGCAACATCACAACCTCCCTCTTCATCGCGATTCATACACCCACAGATACCACTCGCAGCTGGGCGAGAGTAGTCCTGCAAGTATGCCCCAGTACACACCAATACTGAATGCATGACTACACCGGGCAGGAGGGTTGTTTGGCGCTTATATCTAGACTATACCCGTTCAACAAACGTATCTTGTACACTATGGAAACTGAATTGAGCCTGTTTATCCTAATCAGTCCAAAGAAGATGGCTGCACGGTGGATAGCTGGAGTATTTTTTTTTTTGGAATTAAGCCCAACCCCCTCCCTCATCGCACACAATTTGAACAAGGGGATAGGGAGTGACCAGTCCTGAACCCAAACCTACGGCCACCAACAAACGTACACAGCATATGTATGGGGAGTGGTTTAGTCTGATGCCCATACTCACTGCTCTAATCACCTACCTTCTCCCCTATCCACACCGTCTATTCTGATCAACACAATCAAGAGTGGACTTAACTTGAATCAGACTTAACGCTGTGCGCGTACGTCATATACAATTGAACCCTTGCCGTAACTTCTCACAGCGGGCTACATTTATGAGAACACTTTGCATTGACAATAAAGGGAAACAGAACATGATTTAAATTTAGGAAAAAAATATAATGTTCATGAACAACAACACAAACAACTCATTAAACCATAAAGACCCCTTCATGTGCACAGGCATGTTCAAAGAAGGGAGTTCATCAGAATGGGCATGGTGCACATCGTCATCAGCACCAGCACTGAAGAACCGTGGGCGGGTAAGGCAAGGCTGGAGTGGCCTGCACAAACACAAAGGAAGTAATCAAACGCAGACCTCCACAGTTTTTTTTTTTTTCTACCTATTTCCAAGTCCATGAACTTTTGCAGTGCACTCTGATGTGCACTGTTAGTTAAACGAAAATTTAGTGTGAATGGTATGTCAGCATTGTCATCATAATGAGTGTATATGCATTGATGTTATGAAATATTTTGAGGAGAAAATTGTGGGGAAAAGAAAAAAAAAAACGTGAACCAGTCCGATGTAGGCCTAAGGATATACAGACAAAGAAGCCTCATTTATAGCAGCAGCTTTCTGTACTACAAAAATGAGAGAGACAGAACAATAAAATGACAGTTTGTTCAATGCTCCTGATAGTAATTTTATGCAGTATGAAAATGCTGACACTATAGTTAATAAAATGTGTGACATTTTGAAATAGAATGAAAAATGAAATCGAATTGTTTCCTCAGAATGCGGGAAGCCAACAAGTCTGCAAAAAAAAAAAAAAGGAAAGGTATTGTGCACAGTTTGAACCAATGTGCGAAAAGAAAGGGAAGTTTTTTTTGTGTTTTTTTTTTTTAAGATAAAAAAACGGCATGCCTCGTTACATAATAAAGTCTTACAAAAGTCGTCAACAATCCAATACATCAAATGAAAAAAAAAAAAGTAAACAAGCATTTGAAAATGTACCCCACAGATTTTACTGAAAACATAGAAATTTAACACGAATTGGCCTCAAAGCATACTGGAAAACTATTAATGGCACAAACTCGAAAAACAAAAAAACACGTGGTATCCTGGGTGACACTCGAATGTGTCTTGGAGCATGTTAAAATGATCCAAAGACAACACAATTCCATGTGATGAAAATGATTTCTTTTGTTGTAATATCACACATTTATATTTTTTTCACTTAAAAAAATGAATAAAAATTTTAAAAAAAAAAAACTCCTTCACTTTAAGAGAAAGTTAGATAGAGCTACAATCTCGAAACCAAGTACATTGTGAATTTCACCGGATTACAAACGAATTTTTGTGAGCGTCTTCTCATATAATGTACTCTTTCTAAGGAAAAAAAAAAGATATAATCCTTTATGCTGAATAAGCGCCAAATAATCGGGCTACTGCCATTCTTTGGTGAACGAAGGGAGATGAAAACAGCTCTACCAATTACTGTAATATAAGTATCTGTCGGTATTTCCCCAAGTGATACACAAATGACCTTAATGATTGAATGTTAAATCACCCCCACCCCCCCCCCCATGAAAATTTCACTTCTGAACCTGAGCAGTCTGGCTTCAGAGCACACGCATCAATCAAAGACCACATTTCTATTTTTCCTTCTGAGGTTGACATTTCTTCTCATAAAAAAGATAAAAGACCGTGCTGTTTGTAGACTGGTCTAAATAAAGGTTATGAGAAAGCCTTTAATGAAATTGATAAAAGCTTTCTTGCGGCAAAAGCAGTTTAATAGTGGTATTTATGGCAAAATGCTAAATATCAGTAGAGATAGGCACACAAATGCAAAGTCACGTGTGGAAGTTGGGAATCTTTATTCTGGTTGTTTCCAATGCTTTGATAGAGTTCGTCAGAGTGATAACATATCCCCAACGCTATCTGTGGCATACTTAAAGGATTTTCATGCATTTATTTTGGCAAAATGTGAATGGCACGACCTTCCTTAATTCAACATGTAGAAATCAATATGTTATATCACCGAATATGTGTTTACATATATTATATATACCGATATATATATATATATTATATATATATATATATATATATATATATATATATATATATATATATACACATATATATATATATATATATATGTATATATATATATATATATATATATATATATATATATATATATATATATATATATATATATATATATATATATATATATATATATATATATATATATATATTAATTATATATAATTATTCTTATATGTAGACGACAAGAAGACTTGTGCTCAAAGCGCTGAAGACTTACAGTAATCCTTGGATGATATGTCGAAGTATTTCTCTTTTAAGTACACTTAAGTTTAGCGTAAAAAAAGGAAGTTGTCATTTTTCATAAGGAAAAATTGCATTTTTCTCGTAATAGCCAAAGAAATGGAAGGTGTTTGCGAGTTACAGTAAATGGGTACTTACTTTAATCGCAATAACAAGTTTGATGACGTTTCACGAGCAAAGTTTGTACGTAGGATAATAGAAGACTGACCTACCTAATTATTACCACAACGTAATAGATGACCTACTCAAAGTACTGATAACAAACCAAGAAAAAGAAAAGAACGATTTTATGTGTGTTTTTCGGTTGTCAGAGATTGAAGAAGCATTTCACTACGTTTCAATTTAACTATTTTACCAGCTTGTGAACTACCATAAGGTTTAGCTATTATAGAAAAGAAAAAGAAAGAACATA
>JADBJO010005384.1:37500-40000 GCA_016801955.1 Conus betulinus | reverse complement strand
CAACATATCGTTTCCACCTTTCCGATTCATACCTTTCTGGACAGCAGCGTATAAGGTAACAATATGATCATCAGCAGAGTGTTTTCTTTCGAGATCCTGCCCGATTTTATGCAATAGAGTTACTGCTTTCTAACCAGGTGTACAGTCTTGTGTTTAATATCAATGTTTAACACTTCTATACGATGCAAAGATACTCCTCTATATTTATCAACATTACTGAGGTTGTCTGTCTTTGATACTAGTATGATAATAGATTTGTTCCACTAACGAGGATAAACATGATCAAAAACTGTATTAAACAGTTTGTTAGAAATTTCTGAACGTCTGTATCTCCAGGTTTTAACATTTCTGCGCGAACTATCGTCTATCTGGTTAGCTTTATCTTTCTTAGGTTTAGAAATAGCTATAATAGCGTCATCCTCTGAAATGATAATGGATTCTCTCGTTATGTCCGAACGATCAGTAGGCGGATAAAACAACCTGTCCTGGACATCAGAACTGGCTTTTGATGATTATACACTCGATGTTGGGCAGACCACACTTCTTCAAGACCTGTAGTTTGGACACTCTGTCTTGCCATTTGATGCTGCAGATCTTGCACAAACATCGTTGATGGAACTGTTCGAGTTGTTGGATGTGTCTTTCCCAGACTGACTGTAGGTCCAAAGCGTTTACAGGCCCCTGAAAAGCGATCAGTGATGCTTTGGTCTTCATGGGAGTGCGCGGTCAGTGCACAGTCATCTGCAAAGAGGAACTCTTTCAGAAGGGCATCAAACACTTTGGTCTTGGCCTGAAGTCGTCGAAGGTTAGAGAGTTTGCAGTCTGAACGTGTCTGGATGTACACCCCCTATCACCGCCCCGGAATGCATCACTGGAGGGTGGATCTTCCAGAGATTCCTTCTCTGACAGTTGTGGTAGCACTGCGATTGCTTTTATAGATATCGACAAGACTGTTCAAAAGGGCATTGAAGTTCTCAGCCCAGCGCGCGAGAATGTCAGTCCTATCTGTCAGGCCTATCTGTCAACAGTGTGATCTGGTCAGGAGAACGAATGGGTGTTGACTCAATAGTCTTTGGTCCATAGGTGGTGCAAAGGCCCTCGTGATGTGTCTTCATGTTGGTGTCAGCCGCAGCTTGCCGAATTTCTGCTTTCGTTTCCATTATTATTCGTTTTCATCTGTCAAAGCTTCTGTTGGATGAGGTGTTTGCTTTCCTCTGCTGTTTCTGTTTTTTTTTTTTTCGCATGTGTTGTTGCTGGGGTGATCTCTGTGGGTCTTGTGGAACATGTCTATGAGCTTGTTGATCTCTGGGTCGTTTTCATCAAACCAGTTTCTATGCTTGTGTTCAACAAAGCCCAGGATGGCAGCTGCAGCATTGTACATGGATTCTTTGAAGGATTTCTGTTTCTCGCCAGTGTCTTCTCCACTGGACGTTGATGTTTGACAGACATTCCTAGATTCTTTCTTGCAGGATGTCTCTGCTGTAGTACAGGTGAGCTATGTTCAGCCTTCTCGGGGGCTTATCTCTGGCTGATGTGTGCTTCAGGACTAGCTGGGTGTTCATCTTGCTCCTCTTCACAGGGGTGATCTGACCAGCAATCAGCTTCCCTCATGCAGCGTGTAATTAGAACATCACGTTTGTCCCGCTGGCAAACAATCATATAGTCAAGCATGTGCCTTTGTGTGGAGCAGGGGTGCATCCACGTGCTCTTGAAGGGTCGGTGTGCTTGTCACCTCTCGCTTTCAGCCTTTACCCGCTGCCTAGCACCCCTGTGAGCAGCACTGCAAAAAGAGAGCCGAATGGGCAAGTCTGTCCTGCCGGTACATAGCCTCTCCACTACAAGCCTATATAGAGCCTTCTCGTGGAAACGCATATCCACTGCGTGCCTCGCGGCCCCAGGCCAGACTGTAGGGGACTTGCGGGATATTTGGCTCCTAAACATGCAATGTGCAGTCCCCACCAGGGTGTGGACATGCCCTGGCGTTCATGAACCAAACCCCCAGCTATGGGCAAATAGCAGGACAGAGAGAGCTCTTCAGCCTTGATCGGCCATCCTTCTAGGAGACGGATACTTCGAGATGGATACTTTTTTCACCCATCATCTCCTTGTGGTCATGTACAACATCCACATCTGTACCAGTGTCTGTTTCCTTGCTAGTTCCTACAATGTCTCTGCCAAGACTAACATGGCGTCGTTTGTCCTCCTCAGGAATGCTGTCCTGGCCAGCCAGCGTTCCCGTAATGCTGTCTTCAGTCATTTAAATCACGTTTGTCGTCCACACACAGGTCACAGTCTGTTGAAACTTTGTCCATCACAGGCGTAAGCTGACTGTTGGCATCACTGGACCTCTCTCGCGCTCAGTTTTCATGAAGTCCAGCTTGAAGTGTTAGAGCCTTTCACCATAACAGTTTATTCGTGTTCTGAAATGTCTCCTTGTCCTGGTCTATACAGTTGTGTCAAATCACTGTAAGGCCGTGTTCCTGGAACGACTGGTATGGAG
>JADBJO010005384.1:27500-32500 GCA_016801955.1 Conus betulinus | reverse complement strand
AGCAACCTATGCTTTTTTTTTTTTCCCTTTCCCTTTTCTCCCCTCCCCCCCGCCCCTTACTTTACTCACGTGCCCATTAATGTGAGCTCGTGCATGTGTGCGTGTGCGCGCGCGCGCGCACTAACATGACCACCCGCGCGCGTGCGCACACACGCACGCGCACTCGTGAATGTCTGCGTACACAACATGATCAAAACATACTAACGTACTACACATCATATTAATAATAGAGATTACTAGAGATTATATCCAACGATGTATCAAAAACTGCCTGACCAACGCAAGGAAATGGGAGGTGCAAAAATACAAAATGCCCCCCCCCCCCCCCCCCCCCCCCCAAAGTTCAACGATAGAGAGAGTGCAAAAGACTCATAAATGGCTAGTGAGAGGGTGTGTGTGTGTGTGTGTGTGTGTGTGTGTTGGGGGAGGGGGGTGATTACCGATCATAGACACACGTAAAATGTTCGTGATCGAGCGCGTGCGCTCTTCCTTTAGCTGTGTTGGGTTCCGATTTACCACCCGAACACAGTTCAACCCATTCATCTTAACGTTCACGCAAGGGATCAGCACATCGACGTGGGGGCGCGCCCGCGCGCGCGCGCGCGTGCGCACGTATCTGTGCACGCGCGCCATTGTCCAAAGCCGGTAGTGGGATGGATGACGGTTTTTATCTGATCATGTTGGCTTTCACTTATGTACGAAACGGAAAGGAAAACTCGGGTTAGGTTGTGACTGCTCATTCTTGCTTTTTGTACTCCCAGTTCTTACAAGGGCAACAAAGAAATGCTGTCTGTGTGTCTGAGTGTCTGTCTATCTGTCGGCGGTCAAAATGTGTTCCACTCGCTGCAGACAAATCTTCTGGGCCGATCTTTCTGAAAATGTGTACGTATGTTCATTGTGGGTCACGGATGATGCCCGATGTTTTATTATACCAGAACACCCGCTATTAATGGCTCTAACGGCCCGAAACGATTTTTCTTCCTTACAGAGTATCTCAGTAACGAAATACATTGTGACGCATGTTTGATTGTGAAGGCAAATACATTATGACGCATGTTGGAGTTTCACGTTTTCTGGAAAACAAACTGGGAGTACGTTCAAATGCTTTGCATCTTGTTTTTTTTTTTTTTTTAAATGTCCTGGATGCTGTTTATGGTGACTGAGGAATGCCAACGAGGTCGAAACGCATATTGTTTTGTCTTGAAATGTGTTAGTCTCTTTCAATTTAAATGTTTCAGTTTTTGACTGCAGTCACCTCACCGTGGAGATTGCTTGTGAGTGAGGAGTCCATCAGGTCCCTGGCACGTGTTAATGTTCTTCCTCCTTTATTTACGAAACTACATGTGACTAACGAGTTTTTTATGGGCCTCGTAAACATGTTGAGATTCTCTTTCATCTAATAACCAAATGGCATGCGACTGACCATTTATCAGGTCCAAAAACAAATGACATGTGAGTGACGATTTTTTGGGCACCTTATAATATAAATTATATATATTATATATATATTATAGAGAGGAGAGAGAGAGAGAGAGAGAGATAGCTGAACAATTAAGTAGTGGGGGAAAACAAGTGCAGGTTCACAATTCTTTCATCATTATAGTAATGATTTGGCAAGATTAGAAATTGAGAGGGGAAAAAAATGAAAATGAAATAAATGGGAAAAGTATATCATAAATATGAAAACCCTTTCACTAGCTGCATGAGAAAACTATCCCAATCCCTCCCGAAAACCAGATCTATATGTGTCGCCTATTCCGAGGCCTTTCGTCCGCTGGATCGGACTCATCAGGAAGACACGGCTGATTGTGTCTGTGCTCTTGGCGTCAAGCTAGACACACACCACAGTCCATAATTCTGTGGTGTTCCCGGCCGCCAAGGGTTCGAAAAAGAATGCAACAGCACCCCCAAAGCAGCCGGCGAAAGGTAGTAGAATTAAACAAAACGAAAGTTTGGAGAGGAAAAAAAAGTTGTTGAAAACTAAAAAACATTATGCAAACAGTATAAAATGTAAGGGACAATCTTTGAGCCTATGCTTGAGGATCCATTTAAGGATGCAAGGGAGATCAAAAGATACGGAACAGTTCTGAGTGGTCAGCTCTGCTGTTCAATAACCCAAGCATTGTCAGCGGCTAAGAATTGTGCAGAACAACCTTTCCTTGGATCTCGTAAGAGATGCAATCACCCACTGATTGACCCAAACAGTATAATGCTGAACATTAGAGAGTGATATCATTAAGGACTTAAGCTCTGAAAGAAATGTTTCTTCCCTAATTACCGTATGACCACCATCATTTATGTATTTATGCAAAAATAAAGAAAAGTATTAACGCCTTTGCTGATCTAGTGAATGAATGATTGACCAGTCGAAGAAAAGAAAAAAGCGCATGTGATAAATCCAAGGACGGATGTTATAACGGGGAGTAAATAGGTGGTGAAAATCATTTGTAGCAATAACAAAAAACAAAAACAAAACAAAAAACCAAAACAGGGACAACCATCGGAGGAGGGGAAGGGGTGGTGAATGATGGGGATAGGCGAAGGGGTATGATGGTGGGTGGGGCCCAGCGATGCCTAAAACAACAAAAAAAAAAAGGGGGGGGGGGGGGGGGGGGGGTTTGCAGACACAAAAGTATCTTAAAAGAACAAAATTAAGACCTAGTCCCTCCCCCCCCCCTTTTTCCCCTTTTTGTGTAACGACCAATAGTTTGGATTAAACCAACCCAGTGACAATGGTAACCATTCACTTCAAAAACACACTTTAGTCAAATGAAAAAAAAAAAAAAAGAAAGTGCATTAAAATGTTAGGTTACGGCATTTCCGCCCGGAGGCAACCCTGCTAGATCATTCAATTTTGCCCCACCCGGAGGAAGAGGTTACTTTCCTTTCCGCCTTACAACGTCGTTACATAATATTCATGAATTGGGCCGAAAGGAGGTCCCGTAAAAATGAAGAGTAGGATTATGAACTAGGCCCCTGAGTCTGAACAGGTCTGGCTGCATCAGGCAGCATAGGGGACAGTTGGACTCTACGCTTAACTCGATATTGACAACACACTCAGGCAGACCGACACAGACACAGAAGACAGACCCACGCAACACCACACACACACCCACACACACAGCACACACACACACCACCCACTACACACACCCACACACACACTCGCGCGCGCGCGCCGCACACGACAACACACACCATACTCAACGACACACACACCACACACATACCCACGCANACAGCCCTAAAGAGTCCTAGAGAGATTTATTGCAGACAGGCAGTAAAGTAGTATAACGAATCTTAGTGTGGTAAATTGCTTCTAATCTGTTAAATTTTTTCTTTTTCTTTTTCTTCGGCTAAAAAACCAATTATATAGCGCGGGATCACTAATTGTAGACTCTTCGCTAGAAGGATGCGCTGAAGGAGGTGGTTGTGGCTGGGCTGGTACGGAGGGCGGTTGGAGCTGGGCTGGTGTGGAGAGGAGAGGCTGCTGCCAAGGCAGCTGGGATGGTGCGGGGGGGCGGTGGCAGAGATGGCAGGCTGCTGCCAAGGCAGCTGGGATGGTGTGGCGACGGTGCAGAGATGAGAGAGGCTGCTGCCAAGGCAGCTGGGATGGTGGTGGCGACGGTGCAGAGACGGGAGGCTGATGCCAAGGCAGCTGGGCTGAGAGTTGTTGGGCCAGGAGTTGGGAAGACGCCGAGGAAAGGACGGAGGGGGCAGCCTGCTGTGAGGGTTGCACCAGGCCAGTTGTTGAACCGGTGTAGAGAGGGAGGATGCTGCCGGGGGGGGGGGGGGGGGGGGGGGGGGGGGGGGTGCGGAGAGGGGAGGCTGCAGGAGGTTGGTTGCAGTTGCGAGTGCGATGAAAGTCCTCGGGAAGTCAAAAAAAAAAAAAAAAAAAGTCTAAACCCGGCTTTCAACGCTGTCAGTCCTTCTACCTCTTGAACTTCCTCTACCTCTGAAATTAACCTACAAAAAAAAAAAAAAAAAAAAAACAAACACACACACACACACACACAAAAAACCGAGATAAGGAGTTTACTGACCGCGAGAGCTTGGTAGCCAAGCCCGTTTTTTATCTCTCAAAGAACGTTCTACAGTCACAGTTTTTGAAAAAAAAAAAACATTCAAGTAATGAGAATGGTCTGTGAAATTTCTGTTGAAAAAAACAAGCTCGGATAACCGTGAGTTTTTAAACAAACTTAAATGTAACCAAATACTACTCACGGTTTCTGTCTGAAGGTATTCCGAACTGTGACAAACTGATGAGATTATTTTCAATATCTTTATTAAAAAAAAAAAAAAATTCCAATGTTCCGAACGACCGTTACTGATTTTTTTTTTTTTTAGCTTGCAATCTTATGGCAACAGGACACCAAGGGAATGAGCAGAGACAGTCCTCAGGTCTCGCCTTTACAGGAAACACTGGAGAAACCTCATCATACCCAGGCTGAGTGAAAGTCTAAGAGCCTGGCCACACAGCTGTATATACCCCTATCTCAGAACCAATGTTTGGGCATTGGACAGCTAATATATTCAGGAATACTATGTCAAAGGCTAATCGTATTAGGGAATAAATTCGTGAACCAATGGGGATATGCGGGAAGGGAACAATTTGGAGTTAACGATATTCACTGACGATCGGGAAGACAATGTTAACATCGGGAAGGGAAAACTGGATCATTGGACTGGTCAAGGACCAGTCATGAATACGACTGCGAAGTTTCCCTTCCCATCAAAGTGGCATCTTCCGCAAGGACCGTTAAGCGAATTCTGCACTGCGGTGCACCAGCTGCTCACTAATATGAAAGCAGCCTCTCTAACGTTTACTATGGAACTGCGCAGGTCTGTCTGTGTGTGTGTGTGTGTGCGTGTGCGCGTGTGCGCAGGTGTATGTATGTATATGTATGTATGTATGTATGTGTGTGTGTGTGTGTGTGTGTGTGTGTGTGTGTGTGTGTGTAGGTTTTCTGCCACCTCTTACCTTCTTGCGTTCCCCCTTG
>JADBJO010005384.1:12500-22500 GCA_016801955.1 Conus betulinus | reverse complement strand
GACAGACAGAGTTACTGTGGTAAAACCTCAATACGCATACCAGGCTAATGTGATCGTTTGCGGCTATGATAAAGCCGAACATTTCTGAAATTGTCAAGGTTCAATTCTGCCAGGGGGGATAACGTGAGCTTTTTCTGATGACGAGGAGTGGAACATTAACAACTTCAGGGTTTCGGTACCCAGTAGTAGATGTTATCTTTGGACATGAATGGGTTTTTTTTTTGTTTTGTTTGTGGTCTGTGTGTGCTACACACGGGGTAAACAATCATGTGTATACAGGATTTTAACCTTTGCTGCGTGTGTGGCAAATACTTTCCGCTTAGCGAAACGAAGTTCTGTATATATTTTGGTGATGGTAGTTGTACAGTAAAACGTATAATGAAAGAGATCACGTACGACGATTGTCGCAAAAAGTGCTGTCCGTGTGCCAAAGCAACGTGCAAAAAGCAGTGCTCTCTGCACTGATAGTGGTGGAATTTTCTGCTAGACGCTGTGTCTGTTTGTCTGTCTGTCTGTCTTCTTCTGTTTTGTCTGTCTCTCTCTCTCTCTCTGTTTTAATTTGTGCTTGAAACACGACGGACATGCTACTTTTAGCCCCCCCCCCCCCCCCCCCCCCCCCTTACTCCCTTCCTCACGTGTGTTGTATAATGTTGTTTAGACGCCGTCTGCCGTGATCTGATTATGTGTTTCTGTATTAGTGGCTCTCTCTGTCTGGTCAGGCTGACATGAAACTGAAATAAGAAAAAAAAAAAAAAAGAAAAAAAAAAAGAAAGAAAGAAATTAACAAAACAAAACAAAAGTGCTGGTTCCACACATTAAAATCCAGCAGCTGTCATTATTTGAGAACACTGCTCCGACGATTTATAGTTGTAGTAGTGGCTGTCTACACGCTGCATATATCTGTTGTCTGATGCTATTTATATGGTTTGTATGTGAGCAAAATGCTATATGTCATTCGTGTATATTTATGTGATTCATGGAAAATATTTCCTTTTGTTAACAATTTTTTTTTTTTTTATTTTTTTTTTTTAAGCAAATCCAGTCATTGTTCACCACACAACAGTTCACTGAAATCTATTTAATCAGCAGAATGCTGCGAACGTTAGCATTCCCTTTAGGCGGGAGACTGGCTGAATGAGATCAGCCGCCTGCCTCTTACGGCATGGATTCTGGCAGAATGAGATCAGCGCCTGCCTCTTACGGCATGGATTCTGGCAGAATGAGATCAGCCTCTTGCCTCTTACGTCATGGATTCGAAAGAGCAGCATCCTGCCCCTGTAGAAGCTGTACTTTTTTCTTGAATGAATTTCCAACAGATCTTGTTCTTTCAACCCATCGATACTTTTCCAAAAGTAAAAGTGGAGTTACTGCGGCTTCTCTGCTGACGTTCCTGTTGGAGAAAAAGCCGCTACTTAGAAGGGTAGAGACATTAAAGATAAAAAAAAAAAAGCTTTAAAAAAAAAAGGAGCCTTTGTCGAATGTGTCGACAAAGACCCGTTAGTTTAACACTTCTTCCTTGTGGTCATTTTTTGTACTATCAGACATGTGGCCAGTCCCTAGATGTTTGCCATTATTGTAAAAAGACGGTTCTCGCCGGCGTAAGAACGTTCCTGTCATGATTACGTTCTTTTCCTGCCTTACCTTGAGGAGTTGTCCGCACAAAAAAACAGTGGATCTCTTGTTTAATTCATGTGCTTTTTAAAAAAAATCTTTGATAATATACCTTTCTACCTCTCTCCCCCCTTATAAATGTCATGTATAGACAAGCAGCCCT
Source organism: Conus betulinus (assembly GCA_016801955.1). Classification (NCBI taxonomy): domain Eukaryota; kingdom Metazoa; phylum Mollusca; class Gastropoda; order Neogastropoda; family Conidae; genus Conus; species Conus betulinus. Next base: position 20,726 of record JADBJO010005384.1, on the reverse strand, counting down.
AGACTAAAAAAAAAATGTTCTGCTCATGTTTTTTCTTGTTGTGCATACTTTTCTCTTTTTTCTTTTTTTGACATTATGGTGCGATTTACGTCTGACAATTTGAAAGATGGCGATGACGAAGGAGTCTCTCTCTTTAAACTATGGTCTCTTTTCTCTAAGCAGCGTGTAAAGAAGGAGTTTTAGAAAAAAAAATGAGTTTTTTTTTTAAAATTCTCCGCAAGCAATAAAGAAGAAGAAGAAGACTACCGCTCTGCGTTTGTTTGGTTTCTGCAGGCTCTTGGTTCTCTCTGCGCTGATGTTCGTCTCTTTCTTGCTCTAATCTGTTCTCTCTCTCTCTCTCGTCTCTCTCTCTCTCTCTCTTCTTTGTCTCTCTGTCTGTCTGTCTGTCTCTCACTCTCTCTCTCACTCTCTCTCTCTGTTTTTAACTCTATAGTTTTTTTATGCTTTTCTTTCTCATCTTCTCTCTCTCTCTCTCTCTGTGTCTAACAAAGAAAAAAAAGAAAATAAGAGAGAGGCACAAGGAGAGAGGGAGAGAGAGAGGCAGAGAGAGAGAGAGAGAGAGAGAGAGAGAGAGAGAGAGAGGGGGGGGGAGAGAGAGGGATGGAGAGAGGGAGAGGGTCAATCGCAGCAGTGCGAGGGCCGTGTGCTCCCCATTATTTACCTTCCTTGATGGGTAGGGAAAGATTAACCAGTAACGGAAGCGACCGTATATACCTTCCTTGATGGCTAGGGAAAGATTAGGTGCGACGACCGTCCACCGTATATACCTTCCTTCATGGAAATGGAAAGTCTCTTTCTGTCTCTTGTCTCTGTCTCTCTTTTTTTTTTGTCTCTGTCTCTACCATCTCTATTTTCTCTCTCTCCTGTCTCCTTTCTCTGCGTTGGTCTCTCTGTCTCTCTTCGTCCCCCCCCCCCCTCTCTCTCTCTGTGTCTCTCTCTCTCTCTGTCTGTCTGTCTCTTTTTTTTTCTTGGAAAAAAAAAAATTATGTCGAATTGTTTTTGCAAAACGTTTTTTTTAGATTTTACCGGAAGTGTCGCCATCTTGGAAAAAAAAGTAAGGGGGATCACTCTGAGACCATTTCCGGTCAGAGGGGAGATCACTCTCAGAGATTTTTTACAATGAGTTTTTTTTTTTTTTTTTTTTTTTAAATTCTCCGCATTTTGTCTTTGTCTAAGCAGCGTGTTCCGCTCTGTTGTCTCATGTTCTGCTCATTAGACTAGCAGTGCTAGACAAAAAAAAAAAACAAAAAAAAAAAAACCTTGGTGCTAGAAATAATAGGCAGTGCTAGATTAAATAGACTGCAGTGCTAGACTTTAAAAAAAAAATATAGACCAGTCCCTCAGAGATTTGTTTAAAGACTAGTCCCTCACAGATTTGTTTACAGACTAGCAGTGCTAGACTAAGAAAATGTTCTGCTCAAAGAAAAGAAAAAAAATGTTCCGCCCCCTTTATGTCTGTCTCTGACAGACAAGCAGTAAGCAAAGAAGAAAAAAAGAAAAGAAGGAGTCTACTTGTCTCTTTTCTCTAAGCAGTGTAGTGCTTGACTAAAAAAAATGTTCTGCTCAAAGAAAAGAAAAATGTTCCACCCCCCATTTGTTTTTTACAATTAGGTTTTTTTTTTTTTTCTTCTAATTCTCCGCATTTTGTCTTTGTCTAGGCAGCGTGTTCCACTCTGTTGTCTCACGTTCTGCTCACTAGACTGTAGAGGAGGAGGGAGGAGGTATATCCTTACTATTATTGTCCGGATTTTAGCAGTCTGTGTACAACGCGGCTAGTATATTTAAGTCCCCTCCACAAAGAAAACATCAAACTGTATACGATGCAGTGTATGGGCCATAAACTGACGCTATACAAAAGATTGTTCAACTTCGCTGAGGAACTCTGCTGCCCTCCTCTTCACGCCGATTTTTCGCTAGTTTATTCTAACGGTCTGAGAAAACTGTTAAACAACTGTCCATATGAAGGAGGGGGAAGAAGAAGTAGAACCCTCTACTAGAAACGACGACGATGACACTATTTATACTACTCTTAAGGAGTGTTTAGTCCGACAAGAGGACTCCTCTTTGCTGCATAAACGGAACATAGTCGGTAAACATATCAACGCTGCTTCTAGGGAAGGTTTACGCTTCGATTACGTCGTGCAGATATTTTTAATACCTCCGGACAGAGATGGCGAGTTGCCCGCCTTCTCCGTGGAAACATTTGTGAAGAACGATGGAGAAGAAGGAGGAGTAGGAGGGGGAGGAGGAGGGGGAGAGGAAGAGTTCATGCGCCGAATATATCGCGCTAATAGGTAACCCTCCTTTTTTTTTTGAAGCGAATAATCCGGGACAGGTTGCGGCTACTTTAGCTCAGAGTTTGGATAGAAAAAAATCCGAGAGAACCGCTATCTTTCAAAACGTTTATAACATATACACATCGTTCAAGCCCATTTGGAGAATTTTGTTTGTCGTTTGTTATTCCACAATGCAAAAGAGCTTATGGATCTTTAAATGGAGCAAGCTGGCCTGCCGTGTTTGCGAGTGCACTCTTTACAGAAGTCATATCAAAGACGCTTATTGTTTTTTTTTTAACGCTCCTTCCTTGCAAAAGCTTTATTCCCATAAATTATACCACGGACGAGGAGGAGACACGAGAGTTACGAGACGCTATCCATAAACAGACGCTAAGCTTACAACCTTACTGTTACTTGGCGTCCGTTCGAGGTTGCAGAAAGTTTTTAGGTTGGAATATCGCTTTCGCTCGAGGTAGAGACTACTGGTCTTGTTCGACCCTCGTAACATCCCATCAACTGTTCTGGAAACCTGTACGTTTCGTGTACGTACTGAAGAAGAAGAAGCAGCACACCTCAAACTCGTTAAGAGAGGAACAAAACAGATATTCACATATGACAGATTATGAAGTCGAAAAGATTCATTTCAAGAAAAACGAAGAGGGTTGGTGCGAGATGGAATTCGTTTTCTGTAAGCAGTTACCACGTCAGGTACAGTGCGCTCGTTGCTCCTTTCTGGAGTTCCTTAACGTGTCAGAATCTTTGCCAATAGCCTTTTCCTTAGCGCTTACCCAATGGTTTTTTACTCAATGAATCCTTTATGGGACGTTTTATTTTTTTTCCCCCAGATGGCCCAAGCTTTCCAGTGTGGCGTACCCCGCCGAGACGACCCCGCGCCTCTGCCCGCGGATGTTAACGTCATCCTGTTCTGGGCGGAATGAACTGCCGTGACCTGTACAAGGCGGTCGTGCTCAACGGCCTGGAGGTACCGGACGCCATTTGTAGAGCAACGACAAGAACTATCCCTCAACGAAGGAGAACGGATGTTCTGGCCCTCCAGCATCGATTCCATCAGCACCCCCCCCCCCCCCCCCCCCCCCCCCCCCCCCCGACAGGAGATATTTCATGGTGCGTGACATGGAAGAGGCACGAGCCGGTCCGTTACCTACGGAGTTCTGCTGGGGGGCCTGCGTACGGGGTCTTCATCGCCAGTCCCAACTGGGACACCATCAACCCCGAAAGAATACAGACAGTTCCTCGAGTGGATAAGCCAGAACAAACAACACCGTTCTGGCCTCGGTGTTTCACGGTAACCCGGGAGTCGTCATGAACGTAGCCAGGGGACTGGAAGGCTGGGGAACCTCATCGAACTGGTGATGGAGATGTTCCCCTCCGTGACCCTCATCGCAGTAGGCCCCACCCGGACGTACTCAGCAGGGAACCATTCCTTCGACCAGTACACGCAGTTCTGCCAGCGCTGGGAGTGGCGGGTAAAGAAGTGCACCACCGTGATCAACTTCGGGTCCACGCTCTCCAGCAACCTCTTTCACCAGCTGGTGAACGAAGCGGGGATCAAAGGCGACCAGCGATCTATGACCGGCGCGTTTTGCCCCATCCTGCTGGAAGTCCTGACCTACGTCTTGCGCAGTCCGCTGCTCAACGGAGCCTCCCTGAAAGACGTGGTGCTTCTCATGCTGCAGGAGACGTTGGTCATCGTCACGGAGAGGTACAACGACGCCAACAAACGGCGTCTGAGCGCCGACGTTTTTGAAGACCCCGTCATGTACAGAAAGTTCAGGAAGGCCGTTCAAAGGAGTAGGAAGAGGATCGAGCTCATTCCCATGGACCGGCTCTTCGAGGAGTGTGCCCACGACCACTTCAAGCAGCGGGAGAGGGTCAGCGCTGTTATTGACCGATACCACAGGATGGGTGAGGAACCTTCGCCGGATTGCGGGGTGCTCAGTTTTCAGATCGCCAGCGCAGGATCGCCTCCCTGGCCAACATGGTGAAAGAGGCGACGGTCGTGAATGAAGAGCCGCCGGTACAGCTGCCAGTCGACAACGAGCCGGAGAGACCGCCGCCGACGATGGAAGAAATGATGGACCTGTTTACGAACTACGGTCCCGAATACTTCGAGGATCTTCCGCTGATGTCTTCAGTCATGCATGTCGTTCCAAAGCCTGCTCATCAAACTCAACCTGTCAAACAGCCGAAAACTGCTCAAGAAGCTGCGGGTTTTAAGAAAGAGGAGGAGAAGGAGGAGAAGACCCTCACAATACTGGTGCTGATGCAACAAGGACGCTTACCAGCAGTTCTTGAATAAACACCAGCATTTGTTCTATTACAACGGTCAGCAGCAGCCTTCAACACCTGCTGCCAATGAGGAAGAACAGCGTTAAACAACTCCTATTACTGCCAACGAGGAGGAACCAGCCAAGATGGTCCTGCGCTCTTCTACCACCAAGCGCAGGATCGCGGCTGTGGAGGAGCCCAAGAAGAAGAAACTCAGAAGAAATCTGCAGTGACCGAGTTTGACAGTGACAGTCTTTTTTTAACCCGTCTCCAGCCTAACTTGATTTGTTTACCCGTCTCCAGCCTAATGGGGTATCTCCTTCTGTATAGTCTCTGGAGATACGCGGGCCTAGAGTTCTTTTTTTCTCCCTCTTGTGGGGTGGAAGGGGTTCATTTTCACCTCTGTTCGTCTGTACAGTTATTTTTGCATCCCCCCCCCCCCCCCCCACTTCATCGAGGACAGGATTGTGGATTTATACTTGTGTGCCCAGTGGCGTATGTTAAAAATATTCTACCACTCCTGAGTCCAGTAGTGTATGTAAAAATTATATGAAACCACTCCTGATAATGTCTGTGACTGAGGATCATAATATGAGCTGGTCTATTACCTGCGGGGGTGGTGTGTGTGTGTGTGTGTGGGGGGGGGGGGGGGGGGGGGGGGGGGGGGGGGCCTGTGTGTGGCGGTCTTGATCGCCAGTCGCAACAGGAACTGCACCGTTTCACAGCAACCCAGGACTTGTTGTTTGACATAGCCAGAGGAAGCCGGCTCCCTATCAGGCTCCGTGCCATCCCAGACCCGGTAACAAGTTGGCTGTGATAAGCATCCTCGCAGCCAATCTTTTTTTTTTTTTTTTTTTTTTTTTCTTCTTTTTTTTTTTTTTTTTTTTTTACTTATTTTATAAAATATATAACTTATATAAATCTATGTGCATATATAAACTGTATGAATATATCTTAAAGAGCTTTATTTTTAAAGATGAGTTTCATAAAATATATATAGGTGATGAATTTTTGATTACACTATAAATCACTTAAAGAGCTTTATTTTTAAAGATGAGTTTCATAAAATATATATAGGTGATGAATTTTTGATTACACTATAAATCAATGTGAATATGTATATTATATGAATATGTCTTAGAGAGTGTGTGAAAATATGTAAACTATATGAATATGTCTTAAAGAGCTTAAGACGAATTTTTGCTAAATGCTAGCTGCAGGATAAATCTTTGATATATAAACTGAATTTGTGTGTAAATTTGTGTGTACATATAAACTATGAATTCTTTTGGTCTTGCTTATTTTAGCGGATGTAATTTTCAGGTTGTAAGAATCCAATCCACTCCGCCCGCCCCAGAAGGTACCGGCAATATATAGTCCTTTTTTTTTCCCCCTCCCCCAAATTTTCTCCCCTCCATTTTTCCTTCCCTCCCCCCCCCCCCCCCCCCCCCATCCTCAGATTTTCCCTCCCCCTCCAAATTTTTGTTCCTCCCCTCCCATTATTTTCTCTCCTCCTCCTTTTTTTTTTCCCTCCTGCGATCCCTCCAATTTTCCCTTCCCTAATAAATGATATTTAAATAGTTGAGCTTTTTTTTTTCTCTCTACCCCGAGCTCCTTCCAAACCAGTTTCTCTGGCCGGCTTTTGGAGGGATTGCCTACAATTAGGATCCCGACCACGACATCTTTATTACCCCCCCCCCCCCCCCCCCCCCCCCCCCCCCACACACACACACACACTTTCAAACCATGGTACCATTCCGTTGCTTAACCACCCAGAGCTCCTGGACTCCCTCAGCCCCTTCTGCCTGACGGTCCGCGCCCTTGCTATGGGATACTACCCTCCCTCCCTCTTCTGGGCGCAGTGTCTCTCTGCCCCCAAGTGCCCTGGCTACAGCGACGCCTTTTGGGTCAGCGTGTGCAGCGAGGTCATTGACCTTCGCCCCAGCGGTTGTCTGCAAGGGATGCAGTTATATGAGGAGTGGAGCGTTCCGGTTGCGCCTGCGTCAACCCCTTGACCGCGTTTGGCGGAAGTCGGGAACGATCGCCCGATGCCGGGCCTGCTACGTGCTAGCCACCTGGGTTAGGTTAGTGCAAAATTCTGTTCGTTACGTGCATGCGCGTGTGTGTGTGTGAGGCAACGTTAAAGAAGGTGGAGCCAAGTGAGCGACCTAGGAAACGAGTAGAAGAAGCACGTTAGTCTGTGTCTGTGTGTGTGTGATGATGCCAGGAGTGTACTTGTGAACTTTTACAGTGTGCCAGTCACCCCGGACTCTTGTTTGGGACTGGAGGAAGCGTCTTGGTATTATCCAGACCAATGAGGATGGAGCAGCGTGGCTGTTGAAAGACGTGTCCTTGGGGTGCATTTTTGGTGCGGGGCAAGGCTTACCCGTTTATCCTCACCTTAAAGACGAGCCGGTGGGCCGAGTCCATATCAATCTCGGGCACTTGGCTGGGGTTCTTACGATTCTTGGAGGCTGACGTGTGGTATCTCCTTAAAAGACGACTTCTTAATAAGATTTGGAGACATGGCGTTGTTGTTCCAAAGACTTACTTCGTCGGTTCTCTACCATGGTTTTTGCCAACACGAGGTGGATAATACCTCGGTTAGTGTTTCTTTGTCTCTCTGTGTGTGGGGGATCAGGATGCGGTCCTTTGGTGACAGGCGGAAAGGGGGCGGAGCCAAGCGAAGCAAATGGCACCCGCGAGTGTTGTTCTTGTCACTATGTTATTTATCCCTGTTGTTGTGTGATCGTGTGGTGCCATGTCTTGGAGCCAAGCGTTAGAGAAAGGGTGTTTGGAAGGGTGTTTATTACATACAGATATTGATGAAGCCCAGACCTTCCTGCGAGACGCTTCGGAGGGGACGTTTGTAGTAGGGAGGGGTCCTGGGTATAGCCATCCCTTCTTCCTCGCGGGGATAACGAGCTGAGGACCCACGTTCATATACATTTGTTACATCGGGGACCCTCTACGGCTGTGGTCTACTGACATGACTAAATTTGTGTTGGACACCTTGTTCAAGGTGCCTGGAGTGTACCCTTCGGTGAGCCGCCACTGGGGCACCATTAAAAATAGAATATGGCAACATCATAAAATGGACCCTACCTGGGCATGTATGTATGTATGTATGTATGTATGTGCAGAACAGTGCGTGCGCCAAAGAGCTGTGTGCACCTTTTTTTTGCAGATCCTTGCTGGACCTGTAGGGCTATCTTTTCTTATGTTATTCCCCATCTTCCCCGCTTTATGTTTACAGATTTCCCCGTCGTCAATCCGTACCGTTCCTGGACCACCTGGCCAGACTCACAATAAACCAGTACCTCCTGAAAAACGCTCCGCCGCATTTGTTACACATGTTCTGCCCGTCCTTACAAAACTAAAGAACAGATCCGGCATCACCATCACCCGTGTCACTACCAGCTCCGGCAATACCACCGCCATCACCACCACCACCATCATCACCACCACAACCTACACCACCACCACCACCCACCACCACCACCACCACCACCTTCACCACCACCACCACCAAGACCACCACCAGTTCCAGCAGCTCGCCCCTGACTTTGGGCGAACTGGCCGCGGTCGTCCCTCAGCGGATGGTGAGGCCCACATCCAAGCTGCCTGTGCCCGAGCTTGTAAAAGACCATCTGGACAGCTA
>JADBJO010005384.1:0-7500 GCA_016801955.1 Conus betulinus | reverse complement strand
GCTAAACTTAGCGAAGTTTTTGAAACTTAGTAAAGTTGTATAACATTACATTCAGTATGTTAATTCTAGGGAAAAATTTGATGTTTGATTTGTTTCATTTCTATTTTGTTAGATTTGTTTCAAGTCCTCCATGCCTCAAAAGGGGTCAAAGGATTAAAAATTTGAGATCTTGTAAAATATTTTAAATCTTTGAACACCTGTTGTAGCAGTGTGTGTGTGTAAACACCTGTTGTAGCAGTGTGTGTGTGTGTGTGCGTGTGTGTGTGTGTGTGTGTGTGTGTGTGTGTGTGTGTGTGTGTGTGTGTGTGTGTGTGTGTGAACACCTGTTGTAGCAGAGTGTGTGTGAACACCTGTTGTAGCAGAGTGTGTGTGTGAACACCTGTTGTAACAGTGTGTGTGTGAACGCCTCTTGTAGCATAACTCTGATGAGGAGGGTGGGGATGCGAACAGAACTTTCGTTTCGAAAGAGGGAGTAGTGCGAGTGAGTGAGTGTGAGTGTGTGTGTGTGTGTGTGTGTGTGTGTGTGTGTGTGTGTGTGTGTGTGTGTGTGTGTGTGTGTGTGTGTGTGAATCCCTCTTGTAGCAGTGTGTGTGTGTGTGTGTGTGTGTGTGTGTGTGTGTGTGTGTGTGAATCCCTCTTGTAGCGGTGTGTGTGTGTGTGTGTGTGTGTGTGTGTGTGTGTGTGTGTGTGTGTGAAGCCCTCTTGTAGCAGTGTGTGTGTGTGTGTGTTGTGTGTGTGTGTGTGTGTGTGTGTGTGTGTGTGTGTGTGTGTGTGTTCGCGCGCACACAGTGTATGCGTGCATGTGTGTGTATATGCTCATGTGCGCGCGTGTTTTGTGTGTGTTTGTGAAACGCGCGCGTGTGCTGATGTGTGCATGCGCACACGCATGTGCGTGTGTATGTGTGTTGATATGTGTGTGGTTGTATCTGGGCGCGCGCGTGCGCGTGTGTGTGTGCGCGCATGCGTGTGTGCGTGTGCATGCGTGCGTGCGTGTGTGTGTGTGTGTGCACAGACAGACAGACAGACGAGCATGTGTGCGCACGCAGTGCATGTGTGTGGGGGGGGGGGAGGTATGAGTGTTTGCGCGCATGTATGCGTGTGAGTATACGTGCATGCGCGATCATTTATGTGTGTAAGGGGGGGGGGGGGGGGGGGGGAGGGGGAGGGGGGTATGTGAGTGTGCGCGCGCGTGCGTGCTCGCGTGTATGTGTGTGCGCGCGCGCACGTACGCTCGTGTGTGCGTGTATCGGTTAAAGTAAGAGAGAGAGAGTGTGTGTGTGTGTGTGTGTGTGTGTGTGTGTGTGTGTGTGTGGTTTGTTTGTTCGTTTTTAAAACGCACTGAAACGCCTGGTGAGAATAAGCAGCGCTAAACACAGGCTGTGAGTGTCTGGCTGTCGTGATTGCTTCCCTTTTTTCCCGTTAATATGGACACGTGAGATGTGTGGACGACTATTGAAATTAAGTTATTGGTACATGAGGAAGGATGCAAAAATATGATTAAACTGATTGCCGTTTGGTCCAAACCCAGTAAGTATGTCCATTAGTGTGATGCGCTTCAGTAAGAGTTAAGGGAGACAATTTATGTACTCCCTGTCCTGCTATCTTCAATAAGTGAGGGTAAGGGAGATAATTAATGTACACCCTGTCTTTTCCATGATGGTGAAGTGGTGAGAGAGATATGTCTGGCTCGTAGTTTGGACCATTGATGTGCTGCGATTCAGTAATGAAGCGCTAACTAAAAAATCGCACACCCACCCACACGCAGTTTGGCAACAACAATCCAACAGTAAAAAAATACTATCACCTGTAAAAAATTTCACATTTTATTTGGTTTTCGTCTTGAGACGTTTATATGCGTCAACACGGACCCCCGATCAAGATGATTTCATTTCATAATATTATAGGTATAAATTCACAACAATTCACGTTGTATCTCATATTATTTCTATGACATCAGCGTGTATTAAATTCGCTTTAGTTCAGATTCTATTTCGTGTTATTTCTACGATACTAATAAAGTTCACAACAGTTCATGTTCTGTCTCATGTTATTTGTATGACATCAACATGTGTTAAATTCACGTTAGTTCGGGTTCTATTTCGTGTTACGTCTGTGATATTAATAGGTATAAAGTTCACAAAAGTTGAAGTTGTATCTGAAGTCATTTCTATGACATCCGCACGTATTAAATTCACGTTAGTTCAGGTTCTATTTCGTGTTACTTATGTGATAGTGATAGGTATAAAGTTTACAACATTTCAGGTTCTATTTTGTGTTGTTTCTATGACATTAACATATTTACATAAAATCACAACAGTTCAGGTCTATATCATGTTACTTCTATAACACTAACATATCTATAAAGTTCATAATTGTCAGGTCTATTTCATGTTTCCTCTATGACATTAACATGTCTATAAAGTGCACAACAGTTCAGGTCTATTTCATGATATTTCTATGACATTAATATATCTATAAGATTCAGCACAGTTCAGGTCTATTTCATGATATTTCTATGACATTAATATATCTATAAGACTCAGCACAGTTCAGGTCTATTTCATGTTTCTTCTATGACATTTACATGTTTGAAGTTGACTTAAGCTCAGGTTGTTTTCATCTCAATTCTCTGTTTATATGTACATTTTTTGTTCAGTTCAGGCTGACATCATTCACTGTTTGTAATGTTCATAAACCTCAGCAGACTGCAGAGACGGCGCCAGGCCTGTGGACATTTCAGAAAGGAACCATCCGCGCTTCAGAACTTAAATCATTTGTTAAACTTGAGAAGAAAAAGACACGATGAACAGGCATACATCAGCAGCACAAAAATCAATCCAACATTACAATAACTAACTACCCCCCCCGCTCCTCCCCCCCCCCCCCCCCCCCCCCCCCCCCCCGAAAAAAAAAGCTGCTAAATAATCCAATACCTGGTCTAGTATTATGAAGAGTGATCAAAAACAGAACATGCTCAAAAACCACAATAATTTGTCAAACGCTACACACACACACACACACACACACACACACACACACACACGAAAACAAGAACAACACAACAAACAAACGGCTGAGCAAGGCATGAAATATTTAGTGAAACGCCAAAGAAGCAATCATTAAAAAGAAAAAAAAAATCAGTGGAGTCTCTCATTCAAACTTGTTCTTGTGTAGAGTCAGACCTCGGCTGTTAGCATTTTTTCCCTTTCAGATGGACAAAAGAATGGATTGCACCGAGTTGAGAACATCAAGAAATGGATTCGATTGATAAGGTGACGGATCAGGCTGAATTGGCAATGTAATGGACTGGACTGGATGGACAACATGAAGAACTGGTTTTCAGTGTACAAGATGAAGGTTTGGATGGACATCACGATCGACTGCACTGGATGGACAACATAGCAGACTGGACTGGATGGACAACATGAAGGACTGGACTGGATGGACAACATGAAGGACTGGACTGGATGGACAACATGAAGGACTGGACTGGAGGGACAACATGAAGGACTGGACTGGAGGGACAACATGAAGGACTGGTTTTTCAATGTTCAAGGTGAAGATTTGGATGGACATCACGATCGACTGGACCGGATGGACAACATAGCAGACTGGACTGGATGTACACCATAGCAGACTTGGCTGGGTGTACACCATAGCAGACTGCACTGGGTGTACACCATAGCAGACTGCACTGGGTGTACACCATAGTAGACTGCACTGGATGTACATCATAGCAGACTGCACTGGATGTACACCATAGCAGACTGGATGTACACCATAGCAGACTGCACTGGATGTACACCATAGCAGACTGGATGTACACCATAGCAGACTGCACTGGATGTACACCATAGCAGACTGGACTGGATGTACAACATAGCAGACTGCACTGGATGTACAACATAGCAGACTGCTCTGGATGTACACCATAGCAGACTGGACTGGATGTACACCATAGCAGACTGGGTGTACACCATAGCAGACTGGACTGGATGTACAACATAGCAGACTGCTCTGGATGTACACCATAGCAGACTGCACTGGATGTACACCATAGCAGACTGCACTGGATGTACACCATAGCAGACTGCACTGGATGTACAACATAGCAGACTGCTCTGGATGTACACCATAGCAGACTGCACTGGATGTACACCATAGCAGACTGCTCTGGATGTACACCATAGCAGACTGCACTGGATGTACAACATAGCAGACTGTACTGGATGTACAACATAGCAGACTGCACTGGATGTACACCATAGCAGATGCACACTGATGTACACCATAGCAGACTGCACTGGATGTACACCATAGCAGACTGGACTGGATGTACACCATAGCAGACTGCACTGGATGTACACCATAGCAGACTGGGCTGGGTGTACACCGTAGCAGACTGGGCTGGATGTAATCTTTCCAGTTTTTCTCAGTATGTTCTTTTTAGTTAGTTCTTCAATGCTAAAAGGGGGAAATTTACTGTGGATTTAACTACTAAAATTTCACTGTCGCCATCTTTGTTGCTTGTAACAGCAACTGGTCGTTCGCCTTCATCGTTTGCTGTTAGCGTTTCTTCAACAACAGTTGCTGAAAGACGTTTTGGTATTGGAAGAGACCCTGTGGCCCAGCAGACGACTGTGTCAATGAAAGTGACAATGACGTCATGTAAACTGACGTCACGTGCCAAAGTGCAGCCAGTGCAGAGAGAAGGGAACCAGGTTGTGTTGTTCTCCAGGGATCTTCATCAGATCTACGTCAGTGACGGGACCAGTCTGTAACGTCTATCCACTGCAGGACTGGATAGGGGAGTGGATGAACAGATAACCAGACTGATGGAGACACAGACAGATGGGTGAACTGACAGGCAACAGACGGACACACGGGGATATGTACAGATACAGATAAACAGAGAAGAAACAGACAAACAGACATGTAAACAGATGAATAAAAAGGACGAAGACAGACTGACAGACTGACACAGACACACACACACTGAGTGAGGTCAGGTCAGAAGTTTACACCAAGTCATAGACACCAACAACATAGCCACTATCAGAACTGTTCGATGTCACCACCAGACGTCCAGTCCTGGTTAGACACAGCCCCCAAGGATAGAAATACCCTGGGTCACTGAGGTCAGAGGTCAGCAGTCGTCTCCACTGACCCCCTCTGTTCCTCACCAACACATAATGACCACCACCCCACTCCCTATGTAGATGGTACCTGCCCTGTCTACACACACCTGTGCAGGATACCTGAGGTCAGTGTGGTCATAGGTGTGGGTGACATGGCCAGAACTGACCTCCACCCTGTGCACCAGGTGTGTCATCCAGTCAGTCACCAGGATGTGGCTGTCCCCGTCATCACAGATGTACCATGGTGTTTCCAGTCCTGCCAGCCTGGTGCTGTCAGTTACTGACCTCACCACGTGACCCTGTCTGGTCAGCACGTGCACAGCAGCAGGACCGTCGCCATCTTCCTCACAACTGACCAGCAAACGTCCGTCACTGTGTCCTGTTACACCTAGATACTCCCTAACTGTTTTCATCCGTGACGTCACTGTCAGTGTGTCTGTCACTTTGATCAGATAGATCAGGGGGGAATATGTTGTCACGGCAACCAGGCCATCAGACAACAGAGCCAGGCAGCGTTTTTTTTTCCCTGACGGTCAGAGAGGCAGACACTGTGTGAGGGGGAGCCAGGCCCATCACCTTCACCTTGTTGTTGTTGCAGTCCGCCATGACTAGGGTGTCGTTGGGCAGACACACAATGGCGCTGATCCAGGGTTTCTTCCTGTCGTCTGCTGTTGCTGGCGACGGTGAACAGATGTTGAGAAGTTGCCGTCATGACGTCAACAGTGGGGGTGAAGGTGTGGGTGGTAGTAGGGGTGGCTGGGGGCAGCTGAGCTGAAGTGGGGGTGTGGGTGGAGGAGGAGGTGGGAGATCCAACTGGTGTAGTGGAGGTTACATCTGGACTGTCTTGATCTATGGACAATCATTATCATCACCATCATCATCTCTATTATCATTATCATCATTATCATTGTCATTATCATCATCATCCAGGGTAGATCTGGACTGTCTTGATCTGTGGACAATCATCATCATCATTATCAATATCATCATCATCATTATCATCATCAACATCATCATTATCATCATCAACATCATCATTATCATGATCATTATCATCATCAACATCATCATTGTTGTCGTCATTGTTATCATCATCATCATCATCACTGTGGATCATCATCATCATTATTATCTTCATTATATCATCATCATCATCATCCTCACCATTATCTTTATCATTGGTAGCATCACTGATCATCGTCATCCAGGTTAGATCTACACTGTCTTGATCTGAGGACAATCGTCATAATCATTATCACAAATGAGCATCATCATCATCATGATCATCATCTTCGTCATCATCATTATCATCGTCACTGAGCATCATCATTACAACAGCAGCAGCATCAACATCATCATTCTCACCATCAGTGATCATCATCATCCAGGTTAGATCTAAACTGCCTTGATTTGTGGACAATCATCATCATCATCATCATCACCATCATACTACCAACGTGTTACCTCTGTTCTGTATGTCAGGATTGTCGTCTGTAAATTTAGACACCCTAGACATTTCATCCCCCCTGGACATTTTATTACCATTGAATATGTCATCGGTGAATATTTTGTCACCTTTGGATATTTTGTTACCTCTGGAACATTTGTTGCCTCTGGATATTTTGTTACAATTGAAAATTTTGTTACTGCTGGACATTTTGTTGGCAGTAGAAGGGTACCTGGGGTGTCATGTGGATACAGTCTGGACCCCTCAGAGAGAAAGGAGTTCAGGTCCAAAACGCTGGATACAGTCTGGACCCTTTAGAGAGAAAGGAGTTCAGGCCCAAACACTGGATACAGTCTGGACCTCTCAGAGAGAAAGGAGTTCAGGGCCAAAACACTAGATACAGTCTGGACCCCTCAGAGAGAAAGGAGTTCAGGGCCCGAACACTGGATACAGTCTGGACCCCTTAGAGAGAAAGGAGTTCAGGGCCCAAACACTGGATACAGTCTGGACCCCTTAGAGAGAAAGGAGTTCAGGGCCCAAACACTGGATACAGGCTGGACCCCTTAGAGAAAAAGGAGTTCAGGGCCCAAACACTGGATACAGTCTGGACCCCTTACAGAGAAAGGAGTTCAGGGCCAAAACACTGGATACAGTTTTCTGGTCCTGTACTCCCCCCCCCCCCCCCCCCCCCCCCTTAGCATTATTATCAATCCACCTTAACCACAACCGTCACATATACCACACCACCCCACTAAACTAACCACACAACCCCATCGCCTCACTCATCCCCTCCCTTCACGCAACAACCCCCCCCCCCCCCCCCCCCCCCGCCTTTTCCTCTCCCATAAATCCCCTCTGTCATTTCCTTCTGTCTGCATTCTTCACAGCATACCACATGGACATCAGATAAGTCTC
>JADBJO010005383.1:137500-145000 GCA_016801955.1 Conus betulinus | reverse complement strand
GAGGATAAAAAAAAAAAAAAGGGGGGGGGGTAAAAAGACACAGAGAAAGAGAGACAGACAGACAGACAGAGACAGGCAGACGTGTTTGTGTACCCCTCACTAACATAGCATTCATACAAGAAGAAGAAGAAGAAGAAGAGAATGAGGAGGAGAAGGAGGAAAGAGGAGAGAGGAGGAGGAGAGGAGGATGATGATGATGATTGATGATGATAGATGAAAGATAAAGACAAACTTTATCAGGAACGTTTGATGTCAGAGAGACGTGTACAACAGATCTGAAGAAGACAAATGATCTATTAATTATGTCGTCTGCATCCTGCATCCATGTTATAAACGCGATCTCTCTCTCTCTCTCTGTCTATCTCCCTCTCTCGTCCGCTCTTCTCTCGCTCTCGCTTCGATCTCTCCTCCACGTCCTCTCCCAACTCTCTCCTCTCTCTCTCTCCCTCTCTCCCTTCTCCTCTCTCCCCCTCCTCCTCCTTCTGCCGTCGTTCCTCCCTCGTCCAGTCCTCCTCTTCGCTCTCCCCTCTCCCTCGACTCACCTCCTCCCGACTCCTCTCTTCGACCTCGTCTCTCCTCTCGTCTCTCTCTCCTCTCACTCATCTCCCACCACCCTCATCACCCCTCCTCCTCATCCCTCCCCCCGCCACCTGCCCCATCTCTACCTCTCTCTCTCTGTTGTACGCCCTCTCTTTCTCTCTATCTCTGTGTCTCTAATGTCCATGGTCACCCGCTTGTGTCGTCTGTGTCACTGTGTCCATGTGTGTCCTCTCTCCCCCCTCTCTCAGTGTGTGTGTGACTCTCCCTCTGTGTGTCCTCCCCCCCCTCTTCATCCCTCCCCCTCCTCTCCCCCTCCTTCCCCCTCGGAGAGATAAGATCCTGAGAGCCTCCCCATCTCTCGTGTCTCTCTCTGTCCGTCCTCATGTCCCCCTGTGTACTGCGGTATGTGTATTTGGAGTGTCAATGTGTGGGTGAGTGAGAAAAAGGTGAAGTGAGAGAGAGTTGAGTGGAGGGAGGGAGGGAGGGAGAGGAGAAGACCGATAGAGACAGAAGGCAGAGAGAGAACGAAATCGGAGTGTGTCTATGCGTGTGTCCGGACAGTGTCTGTTTGCCGTGGTGTTGGAGTTCATTTTGGGGAGTTGAGAAAAGGGCGATGAGAGTGAGAGAGGCGAGAGAGATAGAGAAACAGCGGGAGAGGACAAAGAGAGACAGACAGACAGAGACATAGAATCAAAACACAGCAGACTACACACGCACACGCGGCAGACAGCACCGACAGACACATTAGACACACTCATGGCAGAACATGATCACGACACAGACACAAGACACGGTCACACACAACACACACACCACACACACAACACGCGACCACACGCGTCGCGCGGCGCGCGCGCGCGCATCGCGCTTTGCCGTCGCGATAACGATAGAGATAGAGAGACAGAGAGATAGAGAGCAAACGCGCGCCAGAGCAAAGCCAACCAATCCCATCCTTTTCCAAACGTGCTAACGACCTGCGCGTGTTCCACATAAAAAAGCCGACATGAAACGTGCCCCTCGTTATCATCCAGACATGCCTGTTTTTCACCAGCTGTGTCTGGGTCTGGGTTTTGGACATTGGTGATATCAGCAGGTGGTTGACGGTTTAAAGCTCAAACCAGATCAGGATTCCGGTACTGAACAGCCATTGATTCTGTTTGCGAAGATATACTAACAACTGGCAATTGACTGTAACAATTAAGAATGGACTATTTGTGTCTTAACACTATTGTAAGTGTCTCATAGACAAACAGCTGTCCTATGATACTGAATGTCTTTGTATGACAGACAGGTGTCCCTATGATACTAAATGTGTCTGTGTGACAGACATATGTCCTATGATACGGAATGTGTTTGTATGACAGACAGGTGTCCTATGATACTAAATGTGTCTGTATGACAGACAGGTGTCCTATGATATTGAATGTGTCTGTATGACAGACAGGTGTCCTATGATACTGAATGTATGAATTGTTTTGTATGACAGACAGGTGTCCTATGATACTAAAATGTATCTGTATGACAGACAGGTGTCCTATGATACTCAATGTGTCTGTATGATAGACAGCTGTCCTGTGGCACTGAATATATCTGTATGGCAGACAGGTGTCCTATGATACTGAATGTGTTTGTATGACAGACAGGTGTCCTATGATACTGACAAGTTTTTGACAGACAGGTGTCGTGTAGTATGAACGTCTTTCATTGAAAGGCCGGCATTCCACGTGATTGAACGTACTTAACTGTTGCACAAATGTCCAACAGTATTCAAAATATATTTCCCTGACGGACGGATGTTCAAACAGTATTGAACATATTTCACT
This sequence comes from Conus betulinus, assembly GCA_016801955.1. NCBI lineage: Eukaryota > Metazoa > Mollusca > Gastropoda > Neogastropoda > Conidae > Conus > Conus betulinus. Next base: position 142,637 of record JADBJO010005383.1, on the reverse strand, counting down.
TCAAATGGAAGTGACCTTCATTATTGAAAACGTCTTCTTCTTCTTCTTCTTCTTCTTCTTCTTCTTCTTCTTTTTCTTTCTTCGTCTTCTTCGCTCTTTCGTCTTTTCTCTTCTTTCTCTTCTTCTGCGACTTCCCTTCTTCAGTACGCACACAGAGTCACAGAGTCACGACGAGGCTGCTGTACGGCGGAGGGCCCTCTCAGAGATCCATAGAACTTCTCCCTCGTCGATGTGTCAGCAGGCCTGGTCTCTGCTCTTAACTTTTGATGTGTGGGACAGTCCTGCAGGAAGTGTTCCACTGTCATTGGGCCTGTACTGCATAGGCATCCTGAAGACTCGCCAGTGTGGAATTTTGTGGACATGTGGTGTTTGCGACTGGAGTGCCCTGTCCTCATTCTCACGATGTTCACTTGGTCTCTGTCTGGGCAGCAGGTAGAATGCGTCCTTTTGTTTGAAGTCTGGGTGCTGCTCAAGCCATCTTCTTTTCTGCGTCTCCTTGCTTTTTTTTTTTTTTTTTTTCAAAGGAGACTTCCTGCTTCAGTTGGGACCGCAGTCTTCCTTCCTTTGCCAGTTGGTCAGCTTCCTCATTGCCATATATATGGCAGTGTGAGGGTATCCACTGGATGATGGTATTCTCAGTGGGTTGCTGCAGAACGGCCGGGGGCAAAGACAAGGGAGTTGAGTTCCCTGTTTGAAAATGTTCTATTCACAGACGAGTGTTCCAGAGCATTGAACGTGTTTACAGCAACAATACAGGTGCCCCAAACTATTGAATGTGTGTCATTGACGTGCTGGCGTCCTGTGTTACTGAAAATGATTCATGGACAGACAGGTGTGCTATGTCACTGACATGTTTCACTGACAGGTTGCTGTCCTATTGTACTGTAAATGTTATTTCTTTACAGACAGATGTATTGAACATGCTACATTGACAGACAGGTATTGAAGTATTGAACGGCTGTCATCGACAGACAGGTATTGAAGTATTGAACGGCTATCATTGACAGACAGGTATTGAAGTATTGAACGGCTGTCATCGACAGACAGGTATTGAAGTATTGAACGGCTGTCATCGACAGACAGGTATTGAAGTATTGAACGGCTGTCATCGACAGACAGGTATTGAAGTATTGAACGGCTGTCATTGACAGACAGGTATTGAAGTATTGAACGGCTGTCATCGACAGACAGGTATTGAAGTATTGAACGGCTGTCATTGACAGACAGGTATTGAAGTATTGAACGGCTGTCATCGACAGACAGGTATTGAAGTATTGAACGGCTGTCATTGACAGACAGGTATTGAAGTATTGAATGGCTGTCATCGATAGACAAGTTTTGAAGGTATTTAACGGCTGTCACACTGACAGAGAGTATGTCTGTCCTGATAGACAGCCTTGAACATGTTTCGGGCAATGTCCTTCCAGTATTGTGCATGTTTTTTCTGTGGTCAGGTGTCCAACAGTACTGACTGTGTTTTCTATGACAAAATAAATCTTTCACATGATTATATAGTCCCTCATGTGTCATCATTTGAAGCGTTGGTTCTAAAACTTGTTTCCTCTGATAGAAGTGAACACCGTCGGCCATGAACTTACGCTGATGGTAAGGACAGATTAAGAAAGGTCCACTGCAATTTCATTCGGAAGTGCCGTGTCATGCAAGCCAAATGGCGTAATCCATTCCCACGTTTACTTTTAATCTCCGTGAGAATAAAAGGTTGTGCTTGCAGCTGAGTGCAGTTATAAAATCCTTCAGCTCTTTCTAGACGGCATCTGTGTCGTCATTTGCACTGGTCACACTTGAAGCCTCAGCACTTATGAATGTGTTGAAGGAGTTCTTTGTGACCCCAAGATAAAGGTTAACCAGTCGATTGCTAAATCTATAAAGGAGGACCTCTTGCACGCTCGAGGGCTTGTTTGAGTATAGTAATTCCGACCTTAGGGATCCTTGGAGGGTCGTGTGAATTTCAAATGCAATACAAAGCACGGCTTTCTTCAATTTCCTTCAGCCAAGGTTCGATTCACCTATAAAAGTGTTCTCACAAGCTTGCTATTACTGTTGTTGACCATAATCATGTGGTGCCATTTTCTGTTCTCTCTTTCACCAACCACATTCTTATCTCCCTTGTCTGTCAGGGTGACGGTCACAATTACCTTAAAGAAAACTGATTTAAAAATAGTGGGCAGAACAGTAGGGTTTAGATATTTGGCCTCTCTTTTTTCATGTGGAAACTAGATGCCATGAAGGAATGGACTACTACTACTACTACTACTACTACTACTACTACTGCTGCTGCTGCTGCTGCTGCTGCTGCTGCTGCTGTTACTACTACTGCTTCTACTACTGCTACTACTACCACTGCTGCTGCTGCTTCTACTACTACTGCTGCTATAACTATTGCTACTACTACTACTACTACTACTACTACTACTACTACTACTACTACACTATTACAACTACTTCTGCTGCTGCTGCTGCTGTTAATTCCACCACTACTACTACCACCACCACCATCACCACCACCACCACTACGATTGCTTAAACCGCCACTGAAGCTTCTGCGAAGAGAGGGGGTTAGTTACCGCCAAGGACATTGACAAACAAAGCACAGGACAAGACACGATGCATTTCGACCTCTTGGGTCTTCTTCAGGCAAAAAAAACCCAGATCACATTTAACATTTAGGACAGTACAAACAAAGAAACGAAGACTGACTTATCTGTCCATGTGGTAGGAAGAATGGCCGCCAGACGGAAACGACAGAGGGGATTATGGGAGAGGAAAAGGAAGGGTTGATGATAATGCTAAGTAGGGGGAGGGAGGAATTAAAAAAATCTTTATATATATATATATATATATTTATATATATATATATATATATATATATATATATATATATAGAGAGAGAGAGAGAGAGAGAGAGAGAGAGAGAGAGAGAGAGAAGGGATAGTAATGATGATAATGATAGTGGTATAATTATAATAATAAGTAGATGAATGAAATGAAAGTAACTGCAAACATAAAAAAATAATAATAAAATAAAATGAAATAAATAAATGAAAAAAAATTAAAAATATTTACGTGAATAAAATAGATAAATTATTTCGCTGGGTGATGAAGGAGGTGGTAATAGTTATGCGTGGGTAGTTGTGTAAGGTGTGTGAGTAATGTTGATAAGGGAGGGAAAGGGATGGAAGATCAGTGGGTGATAAGGTTAAACTTGGGGGGGAGGGTTTGAAAAGAAAAGGGGTGGGGTGGGAGGAGGGGTAATGAGTGGGAGGGGGCAAGAAAAGGAGAGCTCATATCTCTCCATCCACTATAGGGTGGGGAGTGGCTGTGGGAGGTTGGGAGGTTCATACAAATAGTGTTGTTGAAAAAGTAAACGATGCTGTGGGATGATGTTGATTGTAACAGGTGAAATAATGTGTTGGCATTAATAGGCTGATGTTAGTTGAGAAAAGATAGCAATGATCGATGAAAGACGTCTACGCTGTCTGAGCTGCGATCTTCCTCTCTTTGTTTGATTTCTTTGTCTGTCAGTATCTGATTCTCTCTCTCTCTCTCTCTCTCTCTCTCTCTCTCTCTCTCTCTCTCTCTCTCTCTCTCTCTCTCTCTCTCTCTCTCTCTCTTGTGACCCTTTGGGTCGGCTGGACTGTAAGCAACATTACCTTACCCCTACCTCTCTCTCTCTCTCTCTCCTCTCTCTCTCTCTCTCTCTCTCTCTCTCTCTCTCTCTCTCTCTTACCCTCACCCTTCCTGACTCTCTCCCTTCCTCTATCTCTCTGTCTCTCTCTCTGTCTCTCTCTCTATTTCTCTCTGTGCCTCTGTCTCTGTCTCTGTCGGTCTGTTGTCTGTCTGTCTGCCACCACCTCTCTCTCTCTCTCTCTCTCTCTCTCTCTCTCTCTCTCTGAATGTTATGTAAAAAAGTGACATTTTTTATGTGTCTGCACTGGAAAACAATGCTGCGCTCAGAACGATGTCTTCTGGCAGCAAGCACCAAGGTCAGGTCACGTGGTGTCATATTCCGGTCGTTGGTCTCAGGTTCTGGAATAAGCATGAAAGCTTATGTCCGCTGCAGAGGACAATCCTTTTTTTTCAGTTCAGTCTTCAGCATTCAGTGCCAGCGAACTGACGCGCAATTAATTTATGGCGGCTTTTTTCCCCTCAAGAATAAGAACACCGTTTGTTCGAGTATTCATTCACTTTTTACGTAGTTATTGTTTATTTGTACAGTCATTAATTTCCTGTACCTACTCCATAATAAACAAAGTAAAACATTTGCAAGGAAGGACAGGATACTCTTAAATAATGAACCCACACACACAGGCGCGGGCGCGGGCGCGGGCGCGCGCGCGCGCAAAATCATTAGAGAGAGAGAGGGGGGAAAAGGAAAGATAACAGAGAGAGAGAGAGTCAGAGGAGAGAGAAAAGAGAGAGGAGAGAGAGAGAAGGAGAGAGAGAGAGAGAGAGAGTGGGAGAGAGATGAGAGCGATTCATGAGAGGAGGCGAGAGAGAGAGAGAAGGAAGAGAACGAGAGGAGAGAGAGAGGAGAGAGAGAGAGAGAGAGGGAGAGAGAGCGAGAGGATGGATCAGAGAGAGAGTGGAGGGGAGAGAGAGAGAAACTCGAGAGGGTGGAGAGGGAGGGAAGAGGGGGAGGGTGAATAGAGGAGAGAGCTCGAGGGAGGGAAAAGGAGAGGAGGGACGAAGAAGGAGAGGAGAGAAGGGGAGGGAATTCGGGGAGATAACAGAGAGAGGGAGAGAAGAGATGATACAGAGAGAGGGAGGAGAGAGAGGGGAGAGAGGAGAGAGAGAGAGGCGGAAGATAACAGAGAGAGAGAAGAGAGGTTGGAGACCATAAAAGAGGAGAGAGGAGAGGAGAGAGAGAGAGAGAGAGAGAGAGAGAGAGGAGTCAAACAGAGAGAGAGAGAGAGAGAGAGAGGAGAGAGAGAGAGAGAGAGAGAGAGAAGAAAAGGAAAAAGAAAACAGAGACAGAGAGAGAGAGGAGAGAGAGAGAGAGAGAGAGAGAGAGAGAGAGAGAGAGAGAGTGTGTGTGTCATGTAATGCAGAGCGATATTTCGTATGCTACGCGATTACATGAGACAGTACAGATTAAGAAAAAGATTATTGATTCGTG
>JADBJO010005383.1:125000-132500 GCA_016801955.1 Conus betulinus | reverse complement strand
TAACAGACTGCAAGAATGGGTGGAAGAATACAAAAAAACAGGTGATTATCAAGCTGGATTTTAAAAAGGATACTCGACAGTCGACCACATGTTTTCTCTGCTAGCTCTCATTCAGAAACAGTTTTGTTACAACCGGAAATTTTATGTTGCATTGACTGATTTCGAAAAAGCGTTTGACACGATAAATCGAAATCTTCTCTGGCCAGTTCTATTAAAAAATGGCATAAAGGGATATTATTAAAATGCATTAAGAGCATGAACAATAATGTGAAAGCTAGAGTTCGATGTGGTTCTCTAACACAGATCATATTGCCTGCACATCTGGTTTAAGACAGGGAGATGCGTGCAGTCCTGTTCTGTTTTCTCTTTTCATTAATGAATTAGCAGTTGAAGTAATCACAATAGAAGACATGGTGCTCGATTTTCATTAGATGCGTTTGAATTGTTTATTCTATTGTTGGCCGACGATGTCATTTTGATGGCTGAAACAGTTTCAGATTTGCAGACTCAATTGAATAGCTTACAACGTGCCACAGCATCTCTTCAGTTTAAAGTTAATATAATTAATAGCAATATTATAGTATTTCGGAAGGGTTGCTATTTGAGTGTGTGAGAAAGATGGCTATATAATGGTATGACGTTGCCTGTACTAAATGTAAACACTTAGGAACATTCTTCTCCACGCGCTTGAGTTTTACCCGCCGCATGCAAAGAACTTGGAAAGCAGAGTTAAAAGCGTTTTGATTTATCTTCTGAAAATGTTGTATGCGTTAAATAACTATTCTTTTAATTTGTTCGTCGTGAAATTATTTGATTCTCAGATACAGCCAATTTTGTAGTATGACTGTGAATTGTGGGGCCTAGATAATGCTGCTATATACACTGTGAATCAGTCCATTTATTTGTTTAGAAGAAAAATTTAGGGGTGGACAGGCGAACACCGAATGACTTTATTTATGGTGAAATGCATCGATATCAATTATACATAAATTCTGCTGTTCAGTATATTCGTTACTGGCTATCCAAATGTAGAATTACAGGATTCCCCGTAAAGCATAGGATATGATAACATATTGGTATTATTAATTTTACATATTATGTTGTATGAACTGGATGCAAGAGGTAAGAAACATTCGGCACAAATGTTCGCTTACGCTTATTTAAATCTGGATTTGGTTTTGTTTGGGCCTGTCAAGGTGTCGGAAGTGTTCATAATTTTATATGTTGATTCCGACAAAGGTTTATATTGACTGCCGGTGGCAAACCTGGTCCAATCACATCCAAACTAGTGATAGATTCACCTTGTACAGAACTTTTTGCAGCGATCACAGTTTAAAACCTTGCTTACATTTTGATACTAATAAGCGTCTGAAATATATTGCCACTAGATTTAGGATGGGGATTTCTGAGCTGGCGGTACATCGATATCGATATCGATACAAAATGTTTATGTCTAATGGTCTCAGTTGTCCATTATGCACGGAGAGCCAAGAAAATTAGGTGCATTTTGTTCTCTGTTGCCCAACATTCAGACATATACGTGAAACTTTAATTAAGTCCAAATATTATAGACATCCTTCGCTGCTTAAATTGGGTCCGTTGATGTCATCGACTATAGCCGAAGACATACGTAACCTTTCTTTGTTTATGTATAATGGATTTAAACTAAGAGGTGTTGTGACTGACTGAAATGTACATGATTACATTTAATATCATCGTTGGTTCTAATCTAATAGCATCGTTGGTGCTACATATCCTCATCCAGTTAAATGTTCACGTTCCCCTTTATGATGGGCTGAGGTATGATATGAAAAAGTCTCTCTCTCTCTCTCTCTCTCTCTCTCTCTCTCTCTCTCTCTCTGATCTTTTCAAAAAAGTCTTATCTACTCTGGCGGAACACTTTGAAATTCCCGACCAATAAACATTAAAGAAAAGGGGAGCATTAATTCTTTTAAGACAGCCTATAAAAAAATTTCTTATTCAAAACATTGTATCATTTTAAACAACTCTTGCATAAATCCTTATTCATAAACTAAATCATTTCATGCTTATTTCAAATGTGAATAGATGGTTACAAACCAATTATCTAAAAGTATATACTTGTATTTGTCTATGCCTTAATTACTTTATGAGTATGTGTGTGCGTGTAAAAGTGGAGGGGGGTAAACGGCACTATATTACTATACATCGATGCCTCCCTCCATAACTTCCCTGCTTCACTTACGCCCTCCCCCTCCATTTCCCCATCCCAATTCCTCACCCTTTATTTTCCACTTCCCCCTCCTGCCCTCTGCCCCCCCCCCCCCCTCCCCTTTCCACTCCCCCCCCCCCCCCCCCCCCCCAATGTATTTATAGTATTGTTAGTTCTCATATTTTGTCAATGATATTGACTTCAGTTGCATATAGCAAATTAATTAATTGGTTATTCTATACATATTTGTGGGTGTATGTGTCCCCAGGACTGAGTGGGAAAAGGTATTTATATGCTTATCCTATTATCCTGGTAAAATAAAATTTCGTTTCGTTTCAGAGTTTCGCTTGGTAGTTCGCTCACGCCACACAAAAGTAGGCTACCTCATCAAGCGAGCAGCACACTGTTTAATGTGGGTGAATACACAACTAATAATTTGGTAATTTAACAAAACAGACAAATACTTTGGTGCTTTGATGACCAATTTGAAGAATTATTCCAGGAAGTGGCTGATGAGTTTTCTGAAAGGGATGGGTTCAAAAGTCATGAAGACACAAACTGGCGCGCTGAAGTCCAGAGGCAAGGGACCGTTGTGACACACATCGTTTGTTAAATAGGCAAAGGAAGTTATGCTGTCAGCCCTACCTGCTGGCTTGTTTGTTTGTGTGTCTGCCAGTCAGTAATACAACGTAAAAACTGTTAAACCGGTGTTGACGAAAATTGGTGGGTAGATGAAAAGTGAACTTTGAGCAAACTCTTTTCATTTGAGCCTGGGTCTGAGTCACAGAGTGGACCCTGGAACTGATTTAAAGCTGTGAAATGGAATCGGAGTAGGAGGCTGGTTAATGGCTAGAGCACTGCTCGAGACCTTCCGCTATGGCAAAGTAGTTAGCTTTGTGGACCCCTGCTGGGAGGTCGAGGGTTCAATTCCCATCACAGCCGTTCATTTGGGGGAGACTTTTTCTGCCCCGATCGGCTCCTACCCAGAGCTGACTTTGCTGCTGGCTCAATTGGGAAGACTTGGACCACAAAGTCGAGTTTCATCCACTTAATGGGTGCGTCTCGGAGAGTATCGCTCAAAATTCTTCCCAAACTCTGCAGGTTTTGAGTTTCATCGGGCCTGGTAGACGCTGGGATATATTATGAACGTATGCGTGGAGTACAGCCCTGTCATGCAGTCTAAGGCCAGAATGGAAATGTGTGGCATCATCTTCGTCATCCTCATTCTCATCCATCAGCATTAAAAAAAAAAGTCTCAAATGGGATGACCTCAGTTTTGATTGTTTTTTTGCACACCTAAGGCCTGGATGTGATTCTGTCAGGCCTACCGGTGTAGGCCAATTCATTCGGACTTTAGCTGCACGGACGCGGTGGAGCCCTCCTGAGGGAGAGCTTTCTCATGCTGGTTTCACAACTATGCAATTATAGTCGTCAGCAGGGGACTTAGTAAGTAGCGTTCCGCTCATGCTGGATCAGTACAGGCACCACTGAACACCGTTGAGGTGACCCGTCAGCTGTGTAGGGTCTCTTTTGCTGGGTTGTCTTATAACGACTTGACACTGACAGCTCCAAGTGGATTGCCGGTGTTGGGGTTGCAGTGGGACGGGCCGGGCTGTGGCTGTGGACGAGAGGTCAGAATGAGCGGCGTGAGTGCAATGCCACTGAGGTGTCTGAAAAAGACGGAACAGGACAAAAAAAAAAAAATACTGTGCTCTCCCAAATGCCTTTGGCATCGTGTTGGCGGTTCTGTGGTATTAGAACCACTGTGTCTTTTGGATTACTCACGTAAAATATCTCAGAGATACATCAATTGTCTTACCAGCAAGAGCTGCATAGTCTGTCCTGATCACATTAACTCAAACCCATTTCCTGTTTACATATCTTGTTTACTCAAAATTAAGGAACATTTCTTAGTCATCCTTTTACATCTAGTCGGAACACGTGCTCACAGATCGTAACTCTTCAAACTATGTCATTTTTTTAAAGGAAGGTTTATACATTATGTGTATTCTAGAAGACAATATTACTTTTATCACTCAGTAAAACTGTTTAATTTCCTAAAGTCTTTGAAAGTAGTGTGAAATTCGTTTTGAGTAATAAAGAAAGCACACGTCAATATCTAGCTAGACATTATGGTAACTGCATATTTATAAATAGAAACTCACATGACAGTCTACTAATATGTTTATCTTGCCTACATATTAATTTGTTTTTTTTTGGGGTTAATATGTGAAGCATTATCAACCGAATAATCTCTCTCTCTCTCTCTCTCTCCTCTCTCTCTCTCTCTCTCTCTCTCTCTCTCTCTCTCTCTCTCTCTCTCTCTCTCTCTCTCTCTCTGCCACAAACACACACACGCGGTATTGAAACCACCCATACAAATGATTCAAAATTGAAACAGTACCTTATCGCTTCACTCGTTAGGCCCTCAGTGTGCATGTAATGTGTGTAACTGTTGTGCTGACAGAAATTTTTCTCCCCAGTGCTCCAGACCCTGAGCGACTCGTGTGAAATTCGATGACACAGCACACTGTGCGTGCCGCTGAGTTTCCGCTCTCACTCGCAGCGAGACTCCACTGACTTCCGGTTTGGAAGGGGAGATAATGAGGGATGATCACGCACCTGACAACAGACCGGAAAAACGGCAGGATGCCATTGTGTCACGTGAAGAAGAGTGTGCTGAAAGGGAAGGTCGTGATTTGTCGTCGGTCACAAATACAGTAAGTGGACATGTGATGAAACGAGATCTACAGCGACAGTGTGAATGACATTGTCGTGAACATTGTGCTGTTCCGACTTCTGACGTGTAACAGTTCCGAAACTATGAAAAGCATTATCTTTCTTGTAGGATTAACGCGCCGTATTCTCCAGATCATACAGCTACCTAGCCGATGGTCTGACACGCCTAAGACACAAAGCCACCCCAAGGAAAGCAGGAACGACAGAATAGGTTCTTTCCACATTTCTCAAAGCTTGACTTTGCTCAACACAACAGGGCTGCAATTACTGTGATAGTAATGAAAGTGAGATACTCAGGCCCACATGCGGACATACAAACCCCTCTATAACAACTTTTCTTTTTCCTTCATCAATGTCTACTCCTATATTTATGCCTCCACACGCAATACTACTAACAAGAACATGCACACGCACGCGAACACACACACGCACACACACACACACACACACACACACACACACACACACACACACACACACACACACACACACACACACAAGCATGCAAGCGCGCCCATATACACACACACACACACACACACACACACACACACACACACACACACACACACACACACACACAGCACGCACACACACGCACGCATCCCCTCCCCGCGCGCGCGCGCGCACACACACACACACACACACACACACACACACACACACACACACACACACACACACACACACACACACACACACACAACACATGCACCTCTCTCTCTCTCTCTCTCTCTCTCTCTCTCTCTCTCTCTCTCTCTCTCTCTCACGCGCGCACGCAAGGACGCACGCGCACACGCAGCACGCACACACCCCACACACGCACGCACGCAGAAGCAGAAAGACAGGTAGTCAAAACAAAAACTGGGGGAGCGAGGGGTACTGCAGGCAAGAGAGAAAGACAGATTTTCTTCTGACATCAACTTTTTGCCCTGATTAGAAAAGAAAATGGCGAAGAAAAAAAAATAATGAGGCAAATCAGTCAGACAGACGATAGGCAGGCAAACAGACAGACAGTCTGATAGACACACAGACACACAGACAGACAGGCAGACAGAGTGTCAGAGGAATCAAAACTGGCAGCGATCTAACGGAAAGAAGGCAACAGACAGCCCACACACACTTGGGTCACGGAAACCACAGCCCCCCCTCCCTCCCCCCGGCCTCAGCCCTGGTGACTGACGGCGTCCTTCTTCCTCTGTGGACACTAAAGCTGGGAACCAATAACACAACCCACTGGGTTCCCACGTCTCCTACAAAGAACATGACACAGGCAATGACAAGAAGCAGCTACGCTTTACCCATGGGCAGACTACACTTCCTTGCTGCAGTTATCAAACAGCTGGAAGCGTGTCTGGTGCGGGGCATGCATCTCTCCATGACTCTGTCCAAGATCAGATTGCAGAATACTGTGGGCGTCCTCCATACGGACAGAAGAAGTCGTGCGTGAACAAGATGAAGGACTGATCTGGCTGTAACATCTCCACCCCATTGCCACTACTAAGGACAGGGGGTTGGGTGGGGGGGGAGGGGGAGACTGGACTCCCAGGGGCCTGTCACGACAGTCTGGAAACCTGCTTTCATGGAAATATGAATGAAGGAAGGAATCTGACAGTAAGACCCAGTCACGCTATGTTTTCATCAAGACCTGGCCTTTGGGACTAATGACACCGCCATCAATGTTGCAACCACAGCACACGTGCTTCTCATCAGCCATCTCTCCCTGTCCTGATTCCCTGCATTCTCCATGAGTTGGGCCCAGATTTTTTGGTTCGCCTTTTCCCCCTTAGCTATAGATGGGAAAGGCGATTGAATGACAGGTTTGGGTGGTGAGAAGACGGGGAAGAAGAAGGGAGAGGAGTGAGAGAGAGGAAGAGGTTAGGAAGGGTGGTAGGTTGGTGGTGCGACCACACTGTCGTGTCAAATTGTGTCCAGATTTTTCATTTTCATTGTGAACACACGGGGATGGATACACGTGGAGGAAGGTATTGGGATGAGTCGTAAGGAGGGAGAGAACACTGAGAATGACATGTATCCGTTGAGGTTTGTTGAAGTCTGACACAGGCAGTAAACACAGAAACTAAGTCAGCACGGATGCTGCGATCAGGACACTGCGCACAGTACTTTGGTACTGCATTAGTAATGGGCTTCTGTGCTCCCGTAGCTCCATACTGGATGAATAATGTACGTATGCCGTGTGTGCACCTGCGTTTGAATGTGTGTGAATGTACACTCCTCTTCTTGTCACGATTTCTTTCTGATAAACACACGGGGTCCACACAAAGTCTCAGGACATGATAAGGTGTTGACCTGAGCACGAAGTGCTGAGAATTGTAGTTATACACTTGTGATTCCTGGGAGAGACTTTTCAGCATCGAGGATTTTTTGTATAGAAAAAGATTTCAGATCTTGGCATCTTTCTCCTTGTATAGCGACGGAAGTGTGTCAGCTTGTTAAATATCCGTTTTTAGTTCTCGAAAGGTATGTGAAATTGGAGATGGGCAAGGCAGCATTGAGTCCTTACAATGTACGCAAAACATGAATGTGTGTGTGTGTGTTGTGTGTGTGTG
>JADBJO010005383.1:117500-122500 GCA_016801955.1 Conus betulinus | reverse complement strand
GGGGGGGGGGGGGGGGGGGGGGGGGGGAGGGGGGGGTCTACGTTAGTGATTTTCATTAGTTATTTTTGTTGAGTTTGTTTCCTTTTATAACGTTTTTTTTTTTTTTTATCACTATATCGTGTTGTTTTTTCTGTATTTTATATTTCATATAACTTTCGGATGTTAGAACAATCATTACATAGCGCATTAATGCTCCTTCGTTACATTTTAAGAGCTAATAATCATTTGGGGGGGATGTTTTGTTTGTTGGTATTGTTGTTCTGGTAGTTGTTGTCGTCGCTGTCGTCGTTGTAGTTGTATATTTGTTTCTTTTCTTGGTTTTAGACAGCTGGGAAAAGGCGTGTTTCAAAAGCTCTTGTTTTGGAAAGGAGGGCGGAAGATGGAGGCATTTGAAGGGGGGGGGGGGGGGGGGGGGGGGGGTGGGGGGTTGGACTCCATATATTGATACGGTGCTGAAAATCAGTCGTAGCATTCTGAATCCATATATCCCATTTCCATATGTTTGTCATCATTTCATTTTCTATTCCACAGGTCATTGTCTCTGAATCCTCTCTATCCCATCTCTCTCCTCTCTTGTCTCTCTCATTCTCTCTCTCCCATCTCTCTCTCTCCCCATTTCGTGATCTCTCTCTCTCTCTCTCCTCTCTCTCTCTCTCTCTCTCTCTATATCTGTGTGTGTATGTGTGTATGTTTAGTGTGTGTGTAGTATTTAGCATGTGTGTGTGTGTGAGCGAGCGCATATGCGCGCGCGCGCGCGCGCGCGCGCGCGCGCGCGCGTGTGTGTGTGTGTGTGTGTGTGTACTTGCGTGCGTATGTATAGTCCTGTGTGTCTGTCTGTCCGGGTGAGTGCGAGAGAAGGAGAGAGAGAGAGAGAGAGAGAGAGAGAGAGAGAGAGAGAGAGAGAGAGAGAGAGAGAGAGAGAGCACCACAGTCATTTATTTACAGTTATGCATTCCTTTCAAAGTCTTTTTCAAGTGCTGTTTTCAAGCTGTTTTTTATGACTTTGATTTATCCTACTTGTAATCCCCTTATTGTACTTGTATCACCAAACCAAATGATCGCTCTCTTATTTCATTTGACATTTGCGAATCCATGGTTGCAAATTAGAACTTCTGTCATTCAGCTTACGTTTCCCATTCCTCGTCCAGTTGTTTGAACTGTGTGTTGTCTGCTTGTTCCTTTCAACATTGATCGCTTCATTTAAAACCAGTTCCTTTTGTCTCCGTGACTTTCAGCTTGTTTTGGGTGCTTTCTGATACTGTGGGATATGCGTTCACTTGCTCTGTTCGTTTTTTTTTATTAATTTTTTTTAATCAAAAGAAATTTGAAACAGCAATGCACTGCTTGATTTTGGTTCGTGTATGCTTCATAGTTCCAGTAATAAGTCTGGTCGCAGCAGTGTCCATTCTTTCTAACGTCAGAAAGATCGCTTGAAATTCAGCTATGATCCAAAAAGACTGTAAATTGAAACACAATGGATCTGAAGAAATCAATCGTAAAAAAATTATTTGTATCAACAGCAGACGCACGCAAGCACTCAAGCACTTAAGCACGCCACACACTTGTGCACTTACGCACGCGCACACACACACATACCACACACACACACACACTCACTCACTCACACACGCACACACACACACACACACACACACACACGCACGAACATGCCGTACACACACACGTACACACACACACACACACACACACACACACACACACACACACACACACACACACCACACACTGGTATTACGAAGCCGGAGTTCTGCCCCTTGATGACCTATTAAATCTAATACAACCATAATGACATATTCCTCAAAATTATTGAAAGACGCTGAGATTGATCCCAAGAATATTGGTGACCGTTTTTCCTGTATCCCCGATTCCAAACTGGGAATTGCACACCGCTTGTTTTGATTATAAATATATACTGATCTACAAAACGATGTTAACAATAATATATTGTCCTCTGTTGCCAAATCTCATATCGATAGTAATTATTCACATCACCTTAAAGTTTTCACCGATGGATCACTGTTAAATGAAAAAGCTGGAAGTGGTTTTGTTATTCCTACCCTTAAAGTTGAAAAATCTTTTCATCTCGGGAAGGGTATTCTATCTTCACGGCTGAGCTAGTGGCTATTCTAATGGCGCTTAACTTTCTTGTTGATACTCCACTTACTATCTACAAAATACTTTTCTGTGTGGACTCTAAATCTGTCCTACAAGGCCTTGAATCTATTGCTGTAAAAATCGAGGTGAGGTGATTTTAGAAATAAAACATCTTGTCAGTATACTTACATCAAGAGGTACAACAGTTTGATTTTTGCTGGATTCCGTCTCACTGTGGGATTTCTGGTAATGAAATGGGCTGACCGGCTGCCAGAAAAGAAGCACGAAAGTCTGATGAATCCACAGAAATCAACATTCCTCTATGTTTATACGAAGGATATGGTCTCTTAAAAAAGACGTGTATTGAAAAGGTTCATGAAGCCTACAAAAACTTGGTTTCTACTAAAATACATCTACCTCACTCCAACTTGCTCTGCTGTGACAAATCCCAGTCAGCTACTTTTTCTTCTAGCAATGCGGCTAAAATTGGAAAGATCACCTATCAATTGGCCAACGCAAACGTACTTGAAAAAAATAACCGAAAACTTGAATCCCTGTTTTACAGGCTTAAATTAAACGCTTTCCGTACAAAATTCAAAAAAAAAATAAATTGCATCTGTGGAGCAATTGAAAAAGTTTCACAACCCAGCATCTTCTTTTCCACTGCGCATATTTCAAAACGGAAAATCCTGACTGCCTGCGTCTTGATGGCACTTGTATTTTCCAGAACTTGCCCAGGTCTTTTTTTCTTTTGTTAATTCACTGATGATTAGTCCGATGGGCTCTTTTTTTGTAACAAGTGTTCCTACAGATGTGAGCGCTTAACATTTTGGTTATACCACATATCATGTACTCCTTCATGTTTTAATACTTGCTTTGGGCTAATGTTAATTGTAAAGAATTTTAGTGTGAATCACTGTATGTAGATAACTGCTCGTAGCAAATCTCTTATCGGTCCATCAACACACACACACACACACACACACACACACACACACACACACACACACACACACACACACACACACACACACACATGCATACACACACACTTTCCCTAACTCTTGTCTAAAATCACTTTATGTGAATAGACGTTAAATCGAAGAACGAACGAACAACACACACACACACACACACACACACACACACACACACACACACACACACACACACACATACACACACACATCGCGCGCGCGCGCGCGCGCGCGCCTCATTTATTCATAATTTCCTATGTTACCTAAAGTCCGTAAAAAACGCTTAAACGCATTATCTCGGAACATTTATAGACCGTTAAGCTTCTCTAAACGTACACGGCTGTTTGTTTTAAATTACGTCTTTGTTTATTTATTTTTAGCTCAGCCTGCAAACGTGTAAAACCAGCAGATATCAGCAAACTCAACCGGCACTGAGTCTTAGCTACACAAATCTCAAAGTAATATGACTGCAGACCGAAGTCAAAACATGAGAACAATGAAGTAACAGCCCTGCACCTATTTGATTTTCTGCAGGAAGGGACAATGACAAAACAACCGAGTAAAAACGGAAATAAACACGTAGTTGGAAAAAGAGTGAGGGTGAGCAAGTCCTCAGTTATTATGAAAATGGCTGAAAGGGGGATGAGGCTGGAGGAAGCAGGAGGAGAGGGGGGGGGGGGGGGGGGGGGGGGGAGGGAGATTGTTGAATGAAAAAAGACAACGCTGAATAGGAATATTAAATCGTTCAATGCCGGTAATGGGAGTCATTGAGTTCCGTATTCTAAGCTTTGTCTACGTCTTTTACGTTCTTACGTCCTTTGTTTACGCCTTTTACGCTCTTACGTCCTTTGTTTACGCCTGGCATGCAAACCTGCTTTATGTCAACTGACTGTTTTGCTGTTTTGTCTCTTGCGTCCTATCCATTCCCTTTTCATTGGTTTTGAACCATTCATGATTCATCACCATCAGTAACTTATTTCTGTATATCGTTCTCTTCTATTCCCTTTTCAATTCTCCACTGGGCCCTTCGGGAGCTCTTTGGATAGCGATGTTTCCCCAATGGTTCTGGAAACATCACAGAATGAAAGATGGTGCTCTGTCTTTGATGCCGTGGTTGGCCTTCCATACCTGCTGAGGACCGTGTCCACTGAGGAGCGTCAACCAGAAGACGAAAATCGATTCTGGTCGGGTGGAAGTAAATGGTTCTGATCAGAAAACGGACGTTAATGATAATCAACGCTCTCGGGGAAGAATTTCATATTCATATCACATGTCGAATTTTGCATTCCATCTCACCCTCCCTCCCTTCTAACTCTATCCCCATTAAGTCATTTTCATAACAACTTAGTAGTCTCTTATCCCCGACTTGTTTGTCCCCCACTAATGTTTGTTTATTTCCGTTGTGTGTCTCTTTTTTTTGTTACTTCAATGTTCGTGAGGTTTATCTGGCAGTTCAGTACTGTTACATTTGCGTTCATGTAAAGCACACAAACAACCTCACACTCATACATTGTTAATGCAAAACGACCTTTCTTATATAGACTTCGGCCCTCAACATACACACACACACACACACACACACACACACACGCGACACAGTTTCCAGATAAAAATGACGACATCCCCTCACCTCACGTACTGCCCCCCCCCCCACACCACACACCCCCCCCCCCCCCCCCCCCCCCCCCCCCCCCCCCCCCCCCCCCCCCCCCCCCCCCCCCCCCCGCTCAAACCTTTTCCCGCCACTCTGACGAAAGTGGCCAACCAACCCACTGTTCCGTAACTTGCCCAGCACGCCACACTTCAGGGCCACTCATCCAGTCATGCACAATTTCATTCCCCGCCGCTCCCGGGCTGTGCACGTGATTTGATTTGCATCTAAATACCGTGATTGGCCCAGACTTTCTC
>JADBJO010005383.1:95000-107500 GCA_016801955.1 Conus betulinus | reverse complement strand
ACACACACACACACACACACACACAGAGAGAGAGAGAGAGAGAGAGAGAGAGAGAGAGAGAGAGAGAGAGAGACAGACAGACAGACAGAGAGAGAGAGAGAGAGAGGCGTGGCAGCATTTACGTATATAAACATGCACGCAGGCACGTTTACAAAACAGAGAGGGCGGGGTGGAGGGGGCGGGGTGGAGTTGTTGGGGGGGGGGGGGGGGGGGGAGAGAAGAGAAGGATGGGGAGAGAGGTTCCCTGTTCCACTTGCTTGAAGGGAAATCAGACCTCGGAGTTGAGTGACCTCACAGGACTCGTTGTCCACTCCAGCAGGGGTGAAGAATGAAGTACCGATGCTTTGTTCTCTAACAAGAGGGTCACACGACCAGTGGAGTGCTGGAACCTCCATGCTGGCCCTTAATTGAAGCGGGGGGTCCATTGTGCTTAAGTAGTTTGTCGACTTCATTCCCATAGCCATTCCATTCTTAACTGAATGAAAAAGATTTTTTGCTTCTGGTAGAGTACCGATCAACTCTACTTTCCTTTTTCTTGCGAAAGAGATTTTTTATCAGTAACACTCAAGCGTGTTTAGAATATAACATATTTCTGCAAATAATTTCATTAATTTCACATTTTATCAAAACTTTGAATAATACGTTTTGTTGCTTTCCGGAGGGTTTGTTTTACTTTTGTTCTGTTTGTTTCTTTCCGTTTTTTCACATGCATTGTTTTCTCCAAATTCTAGCCTCGGAGTCGTAATGACCTGTTTTTCTGTAGGACATTCCGACGAATCAGATTTTTCCTCTGCTCTTTCATAAAGCACACAAGCATCAATTTTCCCCTGTGTTAAGCGTTCTTCTCCCGGACGTCCATGACCATCACACCTTTTCCTTCCGTCGACTGTGTGTTCTTCTCCAGAATGTCCATGACTGTCAGCCTGTCCCTCTATTGACTGTTCTATACAGATTCACAATGGTTTTCCTGCGGCGACTGTTGTTCTCCAGGACGTCAATGGCCACCAAGGTTTCCGTGTGTTGACTGCTGTTCTCCTGTGTGTGCAGGGGCATTAGGCTTTCCCTTCATGGGCCGTTCTTCTTCAGGACGTCCATGACCCACCAAGCTTTCCCTTCATGGGCCGTTCTTCTTCAGGACGTCCATGACCCACCAAGCTTTCCCTTCATGGGCCGTTCTTCTTCAGGACGTCCATGACCCACCAAGCTTTCCCTTCATGGGCCGTTCTTTCTTCAGGACGTCCATGACCCACCAAGCTTTCCCTTCATGGGCCGTTCTTCTTCAGGACGTCCATGACCCACCAAGCTTTCCCTTCATGGGCCGTTCTTCTTCAGGACGTCCATGACCCACCAAGCTTTCCCTTCATGGGCCGTTCTTCTTCAGGACGTCCATGACCCACCAAGCTTTCCCTTCATGGGCCGTTCTTCTTCAGGACGTCCATGACCCACCAAGCTTTCCCTTCATGGGCCGTTCTTCTTCAGGACGTCCATGACCCACCAAGCCTTTCCCTTCATGGGCCGTTCTTCTTCAGGACGTCCATGACCCACCAAGCTTTCCCTTCATGGGCCGTTCTTCTTCAGGACTTCCATGACCCACCACCAGCTTTCCCTTCATGGGCCGTTCTTCTTCAGGACGTCATGACCCACCAGCTTTCCCTTCATGGGCCGTTCTTCTTCAGGACGTCCATGACCCACCAAGCTTTCCCTTCATGGGCCGTTCTTCTTCAGGACTTCCATGACCCACCAAGCTTTCCCTTCATGGGCCGTTCTTCTTCAGGACGTCCATGACCCACCAAGCTTTCCCTTCATGGGCCGTTCTTCTTCAGGATGTCCATGACCCACCAAGCTTTCCCTTCATGGGCCGTTCTTTCAGGACGTCCATGACCGTCTTGGTTTTTCTTGTTCTCTTGGACGTCCAGGGTCATCTGGCTTTCCCTGCACTGACTGTTTGTCCTCCGGGGCGTCCTCTAGGACGTTCTGCTCCAGGACGTCCATGACCACTGGGCTTTCCCTGCACTAACTGCCTTCTTCTTCTCCATGACGTCTATCAACACTAATTTTTCTCTTTTTTTTTTTTTTTTTTTTTTTTTTTTTTTTTTTTTTTTTTTGCGTTCACAGTTCTTCTCCGGGACGTTCAAGGCTAATAGATTTTCCGCATAATGACTGACCTCTGCTCCAGAAAGTCCAGCTGCACCAGACAGATCCTGTTAATTTCATCTTCTTTTTTTCAGGATGTTCAGGGGACTCCAGGCCTTCTTTGTGTGGAATGTTTTTTTCCCAGGTTTGCCCACGAGCACTGGACGTTCCCCCTGCTGACCGTCTTTGTCTTCAGGGCGATACTCCTGCGGACTCTCTCGTTTTCCCCAACTGGTATTCTAAGATCTCTGAGATGTCAGCTTTAAAGCCCTGTTCACACAGAGAGTGCATCTCTGCCATTGTGTTAATGACTCAGACCGACAGCTCCAGGTTTGTCAACCGACCCTGACTGATGACACACTGGACATGTTGTCAAAAGGTCTCCACTTCCACTCTGAGTTATTCTCAGTCATGTTTATATTGACACCATGTTATTACGAAAGTGTACACATGTTTATGAATTCTTCCCGCGCTTAGGAAAGCATGTAAAGACAACAACAGCAACAACAACAACAACAACAATGTGTATGCGCACGTGTGTGTGTGTGTGTGTGTGTGTGTGTGTGTGTGTGTGTGTGTGTGTGTGTGTGTGTGTGTGTGTGTGTGTGTGTGTGTGTGTGTGTGTGTGTGTGTGTGTGTGTGTGTGTGTGTGTGTGTGTGTGTGTGTGTGTGTGGTTATTCTTTGTGTGCTTTTGCTTGTTTGCTTGCTTGTTTTAAATAAGTTTTGTAAATTTTACAACGAAAGTCATAAAGTTTACAATCAATAATGGTTCTCGTGCGAGGTCTCCTTTTCTTCATCCCCCATGAAACAGGCACCTGGTGGAAGTCTTTCTTTTGCTGCATCTCCGAACGTGGAATCCCCCCCCCCCCCCCCCCTCTCTCTCTCTCTCTCTCTCTCTCTCTCTCTCTCTCTCTCTCTCTCTCTCTCTCTCTCTCTCTCTCTCTCGCTCGCTCGCTCACGTTGCAATGTCAAGATCGTGGTCTGTGGTGGCAATCAAAATTATGGTCAACCTATCGTTGTCATTCCGCACCCTTTGGCCCCCTCCCCCTTCACTTCTAACCTAATTTTATGTTTCCTATTGATTCAATGTTTTATATTCAAACGTTTTAGTTTAAAGTTAGAACATTTTAATTAGGGTCCCTTTTTCCAAATGCATACATTCGCGATTCGTGTTCAGGATCTGAGGGTGGAGAATGCGAGCTTTTTACTGTCACAGTCTGTACCCCCTGACGAAGGCAAATAAAGCCGAAAATTTGGGAAATTTTAATCTTGTTTGTTGGATCTTTATCTACTTTGTGTGTGTGTGTGTGTGTGTGTGTGTGTGTGTGTGTGTGTGTGTGTGTGTGTGTGTGTGTGAGTGTGTGTGTGTGTGTGTACACATTTATGTATGTATGTATGTATCTATACCTATTGAAATAACATATTTAGCTCTTTTACTTTGTGTTTCTATTCACTTTCTTTCAACGGCGCAATATTAACACAGCACAGTAAATTCTCCTTAAACAGTCAGGGGTTTCAATAGAAATTGAAAAATAACACACGTGTTAAACACACAAACTTTATTCGTTGAGAATTCATGACATAGATATAGTGTTAAAAACATTTCTCTGCTCCTACTTTCTTTTCACCACGCAATAATAACCCAGCGAAATTAAAATGTCCCGTTTAACCAATTGGGATTTCAAAACAACACAATGAGCATCTACTCATGGTGCAGGGTTATGTCCGACTCGACATCTGTTCAATCCAGCCCACACCCATCGTTCACATAATACCTGTGTTGCGTTTATTCCTTTATTTTGTAGTCGTCGTCGTTGTTGTTGTTGTGTTGCTGCTGCTGCTATTTGTTTTTTTTTTTTTTTTTTTCTTTCTTTCTTTCTTTCTTTCTTTCTTTTTCTTGTCGTTCTCATTATGTATGTTGATAAAGAACATCAACACCATTGCACTCTACAACTATCAATGCGTTTTTCTTCTTTTTTTCACTTTTTTATTTGCTATGATTACCACTGTTTAGTTTAATCTGTAATTAACTGTTCTAGCAGCCAGCACATCAAAAAATATATTTGTGAATACGTCTGAAGTACTAGGGCAAAGACCTAAAAAAAAAAAAAAAAAAAAAAAAAGATCAAGCATATCCTAGCACCAAACCCTTATTCGAATCTTTCCACTTGGCTATCGGTCTGAAAACTCGTTCAACACTGTGTTCATTATCAGTAATGCAAGGTCACCTGTCTTCAGAATGTCCTCTCTGACCTGAATGATCAGGGTCAGTGTAATCATCATGGAAGTTAACAGCTTTCCGCGAATGGCGCAAACCAGCTCATAATGTTAATATGCGCGAGCACGAAAATGGAGATCATCACAAAATGAAGTTTAAATGCTCTCATCTCTGATTCATCTTTTTTTTCATTTACAATCCACTTACTCATCGATATAGGCAAAGTAAAATTTTCCTTTAGGTCTGGAGTTCAGAGCGGAAATATTTCTCTGTGTGTGTGTGTGTGTGTGCTCCATGCGTTTTGAACAGTCAAGTTCACTATTTGATGGGGAGAAAATCTCAGTTCTCACTCACCTTACCCACACCTATCGCACAATGCTTGCTGAACTACAGTTCACCAACAATCCAGGCTCACAAATTCCCACAATCCAGTGCTATCTGTGCAGCACGCACAGAGTGGAACCTCAACTGTACACAGCAAGCGGCAGTCTAAGACTTCATCCCTATAAAAGATGTAACTAGATCAAAAAAAAAAAAAAAAGAACCTGTCCACATAAAGACAGAACCTAACCAAATCAAGAAGTAAGCGCGAAGAAGAAGAAAGACAGTTAAAAGGGAACCTGTTCCGAAGACTAATAACCTCAACTGCCGAAGCAGTCGGCCAGGAGCAATCCTGCGCCACTCTTCAGAGCCTGCGCTGTGTTGACAAAGGATGGTGCAGGTGTGCACATGGTACTCCATCAAGACGTCAAGAGACATGACTGTCTTTTTTTTTTCTGGCAGACGGTTCCCTGTATGATGGTCACCGGACACGACACAACAGAATCTCTATGGAAGCTTCCCCATGGGTGTACCAGCCTGTGTTTCATGACTGCGGAGTCCAGCGGCATAAGACACCACCAACAGAGAAACTGCTGCACGCATCTCGCAACCGCACTTGCTGCTTTGTTGTTGTTGTTGTTGTTGTTGTTGTTGTTCTGGTTTTTTTTTTTTTTTTTTTTTTTTTTTTTTTTTTTTGATCTCCGACCTCCTCATACCAAGTTTTAATGGGGCCTCCATCTTCGAATTTTTTCCAACTTTTTTTTTTCACTCTTGAATTTTTTCCAACTTTTTTTTTTTCACTCTTTCCTACGCTATTGACGCTAACACGCCATGCAGATCGGTCCGTTCTGCTACTGATGGACATTCTAATGCCACACCCACTTGCTGAGTTGCTGACAAATGAAAACAGTGTTACTCCAGAAGCAGCCAAGCTTTAGTCACATGGTATATGTGCCCCCATATAAGAGAAAAACGAGTTTGACTTCGTTAACTATAAAACCAGTGGGTCATTTTCAAATTGTATGAGTCGTTTTCAAAGCCTGTCGCTTCCTGCTGATTGATTATTTCACATCTAACTGTAATTGTTTGTCCGGTACATCCTGCGCTGTGTCGTACAAAAGACAGAGGGATGTGTATGTTTCTTATATCTATGTCATATTTTGTCTGGACTTTGGTCAGTTTTGACTGGGAAAAAATGTGCACAATGATCGCGCGCATGTGTGAGTGTGTGTGTGTGTGTGTGTGTGTGTGTGTGTGTGTGTGTGTGTGTGTGTGTGTGTGTCTGTCTGTCTGTCTGTCAGTCTGTCTGTCTGTGTATCTGTGTGTGTATGTGTGTGTGTGTGTGTGTGTGTGTGTGTGTGTGTGTGTGTGTGTGTGTGTGTGTGTGTGTGCGCGTGTGTGTATGTGTGTGTGTGTGTGTGTGTGTGTGTGTGTGTGTGTGTGTGTGTGTGTGTGTGTGTGTGTGTGTGTGTGTGTGTGTGTGTGTGTGTGTGTGTGTGTGTGTGTGTGTGTGTGTGTGTGTGTGTGTGTGTGTGTGTGTGTGTGTGTGTGTGTGTGTGTGTGTGTGTGTGTGTGTGTGTGTGTGTTTGTGTTTCGTGTGTGTGCGTAGAGTCTGTGCAGAGAAATAATTCTGCAAAATGTCCCTTCATACATACAAGTGATAGTAGATGTCTTAAGTAGCCTACATTTCACATTAAAATGCTATCGTCTAAACAGGAAGGGAGCTGGGGAGGAGGAGTGTGTCCAAATTGCCAGAGGAAGGGCAGAGACTGGATGGTGTAAGGGAAAGGCTCTAAGTTCCGAACTGTCAGTAATTCCGAACATCCCCATTCTGGAAAAAGCAAGCTTCGTTTTTCCTAGAACACTGTATTGGAAGAAAGACTAACCTCCTTTGATGTCATTTGGAAACGATCATGGCTCAAGACGGCGGCAAAAGAAAGCGGTGAGACTTTCTTTTTTTCCAGTTTGTGATTGTTGTTTATTATATTTGACGATAAAAGTGTCTTGAATATAAATCATGCTTCTTTTGTTCTTTGTTTGTTACAATTAGATTTGATAACTTCTGGAGTGTTTTGTGAATCATAGAAAAACTGGTTCACATCAGAGTGGTGGTGTTAGTTCTTTTTATACATGGGTACGTACACAAGTCAACGGGCAATCTCTTATTCCGAACATGCATAGGACATCATTCCGAACAGTGTTTTCGGAATTTGAGACAATAGTGTTCGGAATTTGATACTTGTTTTCACACAAAAAAAAGTTGAGGGGGGGGGGGGGGGGATTAGGGTAAAAGTCGGGTAATTTCAAGAAGAAGAGAAACAACTGATAAAAACTCTCAAAAGTGATTACCATCAACACCCTACTCTCTGTATATGGCACAATATCCTGTCCGGAAGGCTTTATGAACTCACAGCCCAAACTTACATGCTGAACAGTAACATCATTAAGACATTATTATGTCTGTGATATCAGGAAATGTTTGGTCTGTAAAGAATGGCATAGAAGTCTGTAGTTCAAACATGGAATGTGTCTGCGGATCGAAACAAAGTCTGAAATAGTCGGTTAACACAGTTTTGACGTTAAACTGAGTCACCTAAAAATTATTGTTCGATATCATTCATTTCTTTGTATGACAGTTGATTCGTTTTCTCACCGTAAAAATTTGTTACTCCCGCTTTTTTCTGCTCTGTCTCGTTGTTGATCAAGCCAAATGATAATTATGGAGGATGGCATGTAACAAAAAGCAACATTTTTCTTAAAGACGGTGTAATGAATGCATTTGAAAAAAGGTTATTATCATGCTTCTAGAATGGCATCTGCATAAGATGCAAAACGAAGCAACATTAAAAAAATGTATTTATATTTTAATGGATGCTAATTAACAAAGAACAAATAATGAAATGTCAAATTAAATTCAGTCGAAGATTACAGCCCTCGTAGGGGCGACGGGGATGCAGGGGGGGGGGGGGGGGGGGGGGGGGGGGGGATGCAGGGGGAGGGGGATGCAGGGGAGAGGGATGGGGGGGGGGGGGAGGGCGGGGGCTGTGATCATTGATGGAATTTGATTTAGGCCTGGGCTGAGGACAATACGACAAACGTTTATTAATGTGTAATGCACCAGTATAAAATTTTCCATTTGGGATTTTGGTGCTAGACACAGTGCTTCCGGCCATGAAAAACTAACATGTGGTCATTTTTAAGATTCCTGTCTTCTGTTAACGCTGTATGTATGTTCTGCTGTCAATCAGTGTTGCCTGAGACAGTTTCGTTGAACGAGGTATAAAGTATATACTAGAGTGATCGATCAGTGTTGCATATGATGGTTTCGTTGAACGAGGTATAAAGCATATACTGAAGTGATGCACGTATTGTGCCTGTTTGGCCTGTGCAGTTTAAAACGATTTTCTGATCAGAAAACGAAAAGAAGAGAATTCAAAATCTCTCTCTTGCACATTAGCCGTGTCCAAAACCTCTCTCCAAAACACAGTGGGTGCTGGACAATTTATCTCACTATGACTCCCTATCCAAGACCATTCTTCAAGATGCTCTGGAATGTAGACACGTACCTTTGTAACA
Organism: Conus betulinus; assembly: GCA_016801955.1. Taxonomy (NCBI): domain Eukaryota; kingdom Metazoa; phylum Mollusca; class Gastropoda; order Neogastropoda; family Conidae; genus Conus; species Conus betulinus. The sequence goes on along the minus strand of JADBJO010005383.1, from coordinate 99,251 downwards.
TACCCTCTCAAAGGGCCTATCTATATGACATTGTGGAAGGTGAACGTGTATTTCGGAATACCTCTTCATCCAAGACCATTCTGCAGGATGTAATATATTGAGAAAATACCAGAGCCAGACTAAAGATGTCCTTTATGGACAGTATGAAAGACCGAACCTCTGTTGACTATGACTTAGAACGGAGGAATAGGGAGAACCCCAACTGCCGTGTGTTCTTCATACACACACACACACACACACACACACACACACACACACACACACACACACACACACACACACACACACAGAGAGAGAGAGAGAGAGGAGAGAGAGAGAGAGAGAGAGAGAGAGAGAGAGAGAGAGAGTATACACAGGCCAGAGAGAGCACACGTACACACCATAGAACGGTAGATAGGTTGAGAGATAGATAGATAGATAGATAGATAGATAGATAGATAGATAGATAGATAGATAGATAGATAGATAGATAGACAGACAGACAGACATGCTGACTGGCAGGCAGGCAGGCAGAGAGGGATTGTCTTTAGAAGCCACTTTGTGCAGTGGGAGTGAAACGTGAGAACGCGAGAGCACTCCCTCACAGACAACCACCTGCGGAATAAGGTGCTTTGTACATGCGCGAGCGTGCACATGTGCGTGTGTGTGTGTGTGTGTGTGTGTGTGTGTGTGTGTGTGTGTGTGTGTGTGTGTGTGTGTGTGTGTGTGTGTGTGGGGGGGATGGGGTGGGTTCCCAAACATCGCAAATAACCAATACGATCATATAACCATGATGACGCAAGCTTACGTTTGGTGAATCATCATCTCTCTCTCTCTCTCTCTCTCTCTCTCTCTCTCTCTCTCTCTCTCTCTCTCTCTCTCTCTCTCTCTCTCTCTCTCTCAACGTCAGACGCCATAGCTCCTGCATCAGTACATGTGTCATACTGAGTTGATGGCGTCACTGCAACTGCACCGCTGCAGCTACTTCCTCTTGGAGCGGAACTACCGCTGAGAGGCAATTAACTTTACCTCTCTCTCTCTCTCTCTCTCTCTCTCTCTCTCTCTCTCTCTCTCTCTCTCTCTCTCTCTCTCTCTCTCTCTCTGATATTGATAGATTCTCCAATAGTGTTTGTTAATCGATATTGCAAGAACAACAAAAAAAAAGTACCGTTTCAACAATAAATAAAACTCAGTATTATCTTCATGAAATTGAATTAGGTTTATGTCAGATGAGCACGCACTTAAGACACAGAGAAAAATCATCAAACTCTTGTCATGTTTGTAAATTTACTAAAAGATGAGCTTCGTTTGCTGTTTGTCTAACATATCAGGCAATTAGAGAACAGCATTTAACGTTGTTTTTTTCCCCCCCAGAAACATAGACGAATATATACATTTCTTACCGTTACGGGGAAGGAGAGGGGGGGGTGGGTGGGTGGGGGGGGGACTTGGATAGGAAAGAGGGGCTGTTACTTTGAGGTTGCCATAAATAATATCCCTTTTGTTTGCTTATGTCCTTTTTTTATTTCAATTTTGTTTTCATGAGGTTTTTTTTTTGTTTGTTTTTTTTTTTTTTTTTAGGTTCGCTCCTATTTTGTTTATCTAATGAATAGTGTGCATCTCCTACTTATTTTCATGCTGACTGCTGTCAGGTATTCTTTTTCGCTGTTGCTTGTTGTAACATCCGAGGGAAAGACAGACCTATTTGTCGAAAATTGGCTTGTCGGTTTGGTAATGTATATTATATCTACGTAACTTAAAGCCTTGTTTTCTATGTACATTTGTGTTTCGCCTTAAATCTATACACTTCGGTACCTCCTGGGATATAGGCCGGTGGCACTGCAGGAAAGTATTGACTTTTGAGTTCTCTCTCTCTCTCTCTCTCTCTCTCTCTCTCTCTCTCTCTCTCTCTCTCTCTCTCTGACATACACAGGCACGGAGACACACACACACACACACACACACACACACACACACACACACACACACACACACACACACACACACACACACACGAGAGCCTGCGCGCACGCATTTGTGACGGTTGATTTGAGTTCAGCTCAGAATTAGGTTTACCTCTGTGACAGCTTCAAACTGAAGATGACCGACGGGCCAAATGGAATCATCTGACAGAAATAAGAAATTAAAGAAAAAAAGAAAGCATACTGAAGTCTTGGGTCGTGTGCACTCCCTTCCTAATGACCTTATTCAGCCGTCTCCATCCCACCCACTCACCCACTCCTGTCCCTACCTCGTCCCCGTTCCTACCTCTGCCATCATTGCGATGCGATGACGCAGACAAGCATGCAAACACGCACTCCATCACACACACACCAGGTCCATCATAGGAGGGAGGGGGGGTGGGGTGCGGAGAAATAGCGTGTGTGTGTGTGTGTGTGTGTGTGTGTGTGTGTGTGTGTGTGTGTGTGTGTGTGTGTGTGTGTGTGTGTGTGTGAGAGAGAGAGAGAGAGAGAGAGAGAGAGAGAGAATGAATGAGAGAGAGTGACTGAGTGAGTGAGTTCATTAATTTAGAGTCTGTTCACACTTGGTGATATTACACTTAAGAAAAAGAAAAGGAAGCAAGGGGAAGGGGTGCGTTTATAAACATCTACTAATTTGACGCGTGGAAAGCTCTTCTGCTATTTGCACGATTTCTGGTTTGTGGGTCATTGTTTTGATAGAATCGTGTATTGTCACATCCACGTTCGATTCTTTATACAATGAAGTTAATATTGAACAATGAAAAAGGATATGGTTCACTGATAGAAGATTTGAAGAATCACATGCTACACTTTGGGAAAACTTGGTTTTCCATGAATTGAGTCGAAGCTTGTATATTAAAGATGACAAACATCGTGTCATGTGTGCGCGCGCGTGAGTGTGTGTGTGTGTGGGGGGGGGGGGGGGGGGGGGGGGGGGGAAGAGAGGTTCTACTGCCTGTCTAATATGATAGGACAGCCGTGGTTGGTCTGCAAAAGGGGAAATGTACTTCCGGTTCTCAGAAGGGATGCGTATTGATACCCCTCCCCCCCACCCCACCCCACCCCTGCTCGATATTCTCTCTTCTCAGTATTCCCCCACACTCTGTACTCTCTTTGCTCAATACTCCCCCACACTCTGTATTCTCTTTGCTCAATACTCCCCCACACGCTGTATTCTCTTTGCTCAATACTCCCCCATACTCTGTATTCTCTCTGCTCAATACTCCCCATACTCTGTAGTGTCTGAGCTCAATACTCCCCCACACGCTGTATTCTCTTTGCTCAATACTCCCCCATACTCTGTATTCTCTTTGCTCAGTACTCCCCCATACTCTGTATTCTCTCTGCTCAATACTCCCCCATACTCTGTAGTGTCTGAGCTCAATACTACTCCACACACTGTATTCTCTTTGCTCAATACTCCCCACACTCTGTATTCTCTCTGCTCAATACTCCCCCATACTCTGTATCTCTCTGCTCAATACTCCCCCCATACTCTGTATTCTCTTCGCTCAATACTCCCCCACACTCTGTATTCTCTTCGCTCAATACTCCCCCACACTCTGTATTCTCTTTGCTCAATACTCCCCCACACTCTGTATCTCTCTCTGCTCAATACTCCCCCACACTCTGTATTCTCTTTGCTCAATACTCCCCCACACTCTGTATTCTCTTTGCTCAATACTCCCCCACACTCTGTATTCTCTTTGCTCAATACTCCCCACACGCTGTATTCTCTTTGCTCAATACTCCCCCACACTCTGTATTCTCTTTGCTCAATACTCCCCCACACTCTGTATATCTCTCTGCTCAATACTCCCCCATACTCTGTAGTGTCTGAGCTCAATACTCCCCCACACTCTGTATTCTCTCTGCTCAATACTCCCCACACTCTGTAGTGTCTCTGCTCAATACTCCCCCACACTCTGTAGTGTCTCTGCTCATTACTTCCCCCACTTCGCACTGCACGTCACTGCCCCCCATATCCAACATCCCCCTGCCTGACTTTCACCCTGCTCGACCCACGCACACACACACACACACACACACACACACACACACACACACACACACACACACAGAGAGAGAGAGAGAGAGAGAGAGAGAGAGAGAGAGAGAGAGAGAGAGAGAGAGAGAGAGAGAGAGAGAGAGTGAACCTAATCCTACATTCTTGTCGGTAAAGTGCTGCCGGGTTATGGGACGTTTGGCGGAGAGTGGGTGAAAATGAGACCGTATAGATAAGCAATACTGAATCACCGGAATGATAGAACACAGAAATGTACAGTGATGA
>JADBJO010005383.1:90000-92500 GCA_016801955.1 Conus betulinus | reverse complement strand
TCTCTCTCTCTCTCTCTCTCTCTCTCTCTCTCTCTCTCTCTCTCTCTCTGTGTAAATATAACCCTTACTCATCGGGCAAAGCCTATGTGTTCAGTTACTAACGGACATCCACTTGCTGATTTTTGCAATTGAATGATTGAATAAAGGACGTAATCATGTTTGAAATCTGCAGAATAAATGGAGTTTTTCATGAAGCCGTGCCAGAAAGCTTAATGAGATTAATTCCTCCGTATGATTAAATGTATGATGAACTGATGCAGGAATCGATTTATTCTACACGGACTTGTGTTGAATCCGTTCAATTAGTTCAAATGATTAGTTTCTCATATCAACATATTTTGTTACACCGGATTAAAAGCATTGCATTAACCAAAATCATGAAATCTGATGCTTTTCGCCCATATCGACCGTGCTGGAAAATACAGAAACTTTCTTTCTGTATCATGTGATTTTGTAACGACACTACTTTAAGTTTATTTCTGTCCTGTGCTTGCATAATTCCCTTGCTTTGTGTAAACTATCTACGTCCTTGTTCCGATATGAGTTCGATGATTTCACACTTTGGAATATACGGATTAGGCCTACCAAGGACACCTTCAACGAGATCTATTTTTTCTAGACGTTGTTAATGTGATTGTTGTTATCATTATCAACATAGAGGTAATCAAAATCGCCTCCATATTCATTATCACTTCCATAATCATACCAACAATGGTATTCCAGTCAAACTTTTGCCCAAAGTTTTCTCGCGAAAGTGTGGTGAAGATAACAAATGGGGCCGCGCCTCGTGTTTTGTCCGACAAAAATCTATATTTTGTGGATATGAAACTAACTGTTGAAACATTCAGCCGCCAAACAAAAGCAACAAGCACTGAAGTGACGTGACTAGGCCTATCCGTCTGTTTTCAGCAGAGAGAAACAAGAAGAAATTATATAAAATGATAGAAGAAAAAACAAAAAAAAAAAGTGCAGCCAAAAAAAAGAAGATCCAAGGTCATTCTGTGAAGACCATTTCAAAAAGAGGGGGTCAGTGGAGGGAAGAGATGAGAGGGGGTGAACAAAGATAATGCTGAAGTGTAGATGTTCAATCCTTCACTAACAGCGTATGGGAACTATTGGGTTCTGTATCGTGAATCGAGTTGAGTTCTGTAATGCGATTGGAGTTGAATTTTGTTTGTGAATCGAGTTTCTATTGTAAACTGAGATCTGCATGGTAAATAATTGAGTTGAAAGTTCTGTATTGTGAATCGAGTTTAGTTCTGTATTCTGAATTGAGGCGAGTTCTGTAATCTGTGAGTCTAGTTGTGTTTTGTATTGCAAACTGAGTTCCGCATTGTGAAATGAGCTGGGATCTGTATCGTGAATCGAGTTGAGCTCTGTACAGTAAATGAGTTCTGTACTATGAATGGAGCTGAGTTAAGAGTTGTAAATGGAGCGAAAACTCTATGTAAATGGAGCTAAATATGTATGTAAATGGAGCTACATTTGTATGTAAATGAAGCTAAATCGGTATGCAGATGGAACTAAATCTGTATTGTGAACTGAGTTAAGTTCCATGTTGTGAATCGAGTTGGGTTCTGTATTGTGAATTGAGATCGAGTTAAGTTCTGTAACATGAAGTGAGCTGAGTTGTGTATTGTGAATCGAGTTAAATTCTGTATTGTGACTCGAGTTCAGTTCTGTCTTGTGAATCGAGTTAAGTTCTGTATTGTGAATCGAGTTAACTTCTGTATTGTGAATCGAGTTAATTTCTGTATTGCGAATCGAGATAACTTCTGTATTGTGAATCGAGATAACTTCTGTATTGTGAATCGAGTAAAGTTTCTGTATTGTGAATCGAGTTAAGTTCTGTATTGTGAATCGAGTTAAGTTCTGTATTGTGGATCGAGTTAAGTTCTGTATTTTGAATCGAGTTAAGTTCTGTACTGTGAATCGAGTTAAAGTTCTGTATTGTGAATCAAGTTAAGTTCTGTTTTGTGAATCAAATTAAGTTCTGTATTGTGAATCGAATTGAATTCTGCATTGTGATTCGATTTACGTTCATATGTATATATTGTCTACTGTGGAGTGTCACTCAGGAAAAGAATGTCGACTCTAGACAGACATGGTCAAACGGTTCTGTTCGCAAGACAAAAGTCGACTGTTCACATGTCCTGTCAGGGAAGGATTTGATATTCATACTTCAACGTTCCTTTACACATCCCACTTCTCCTTCCCGCCTCCCCGACCCCCCTCCTTTTCAAACCCTTGTTTAGTCAGACATGGTGACTGGGAAAATGGATTTCTGTCTCGTCTCGTTTTATGTCGATGTCCCCCATCTTTATTCATTTGTTCGTTTTTATTATTTTCATGTTTGTTTGTTTGATTTGGGGTGTCTAGGTAGTTTCGAAATAGTGTGACTGCAGGCGGAAGTTGAAGGCAAAAATTCAACGTCCATCTTGCGCCGACTTTGACAGGATAAGTGATTGCTTGTTCTTCGTTGTCATAGTCCTGGATGTTG
>JADBJO010005383.1:72500-85000 GCA_016801955.1 Conus betulinus | reverse complement strand
TTCCTAATTCCACACGGTACTTAAGGAAAAAGATTCTGACGACTTACAATGAACATAATTCCTGTGGATGCTAGTTTTGGACGTCAAATTTTCACAGACTGGAAGGATGCAGATATAGTAGAAAAAATGAAGATGGTGACACTTATGAAAAAAGAAAGAAAAAGAAAAGGCGTACAATATCAGCGAACAAACAAGCTACAACAAAAAGATACGAAGGTTGTTTTTGCATAGCTCTTCTCAGACCGTGACTAAAACACGGACGCCTTTTTTTTTCTTTTTTTTTTTTTTTTTTTTGGTCATATGTTCACTTACTTACATTGATTACATGGATTCAGCCGTCTTTTATTATGCAATTAGTAATGTGTATTCACTCATTTATCAGACGATTGTTTACATACCCACAGTTTTGTTTCATCACACTAATATTGACATACATTCCATTCTGCTTTGTCATGCGATTACTGACATGTGCCTACATTCCAGCCTGTTTTATCATAAACTTAGTGGCATACATTCTATTCTGTTTTTACACTACGATTAGTACATGTATTCCATTCCAATCCATAATAGACTGACGAGATATTTCCATTCTGTTCTATCGTGCAGTTGGTGGTATACACTCCATTCTGTTTTAGCCTACGATTAATGACATGTATTATATTTTATCCCATAATATACTCATAACATGAATTCCATTCTGTTCTATCGTACAACTGGTGATTAACATGTCATTCTGTTCCAGCCTACGATTCATAACATGTCTTATATCTATCCTATAATAATTTAATACTATAAATTCCATTTTGCTCTGTCGTACAATTGGTGATAAACATTCCGTTCTATTCTAACCTACGATTGATAACATTATCACATTCTATTCCGTAGTAGATTAATAACATAAATTCCATTTTGTTCTATCGTACAACTGGTGATAAACCATTCCATTTTGTTCTAGTCTACGATTGATAACATGTATCATATTCTGTCCCATAATAGATTAATAACAGAAATTCTATTTTGTTCTATCGTACAATCGGTGATATACATTTTTTTAAATTGTGTTTTAGCCTGCGATTATAACATGCATTATATTCTACGTTATAATAGAAATTCTATCACATGATAGACTAATGACAAATTCCATTCTGTTCCATCGTACAACTGGTGACATACAATCCATTCTGCTGTCTGACAGCTGATGATGCCGTGTTGTTGCAGACTGTAGTCTCCATAGTGACCAAGAATAATCACCGCCCGATGTGTCGGCTATCTGACCTCTGACTTCCAAGGACTGCACGTGCACATCTGGATGAAAACCGTGTATAGCTGTGTCGTCAGAAGGTGAAGTGTCACCACTGATATACTGTGGAAGTCGATGATACATTTGACCAAACCACCGTTTACCCAAACTAACAGTACTACAATCATTACTGTGCTGTAACTCTTACCAACACTTTTATTTCTGCTTCCAATATCAATCGCCACCGACAATATAACTTCTAAACAGATTTTTTCATTGACGTTATCCGCCATTATCATTAACACACGAACATCCTTTAAAAACTATTTCCAATATCCATCGGAACTATAATCATCACCAGCGAAACCAGTGCTCTATAGTACCCGTCATCACCATCATCATCAACGTCCCCACTTGCGGATCTTGACAGCACTTCTGCAAAAAATGGGAGCGTGGTTGGACAGAGGAGGAGGCGGAGAAGGCGGAGGAGCAGGAGAGGGGGTGCTAAACCACTCCTACCTCTTCTGCATGGACGCCGAGCTGGGCTGGGGCAACCGCAGCTACTTCACCTTCTTCTCCCAGCTGAAACCGCGGGGCCTCCTCCATCGTGTGGGCTTCGCTGGAGTCTACCGTCTTGCTGCTGCTCTTTGTCCTGTCCTCAGCCGCCAACGTCCTCATCTTCTACACCCTGTCCAGCAACCGCCGCCTGCGGACCGTCACCAACTACTTCGTCTGCAACCTGACCTTGGCCGACGTCTGCTTCACCCTGTGCTGCCCTCTGGTGGCCGTCACCAGAGTTACCGGCACCTGGGTGCTAGCAGCTTCGCCTGCAAGACCATTGTGTACCTCAGGTATGAAGGGATGGTTTTGTCTCTTCTTTTTTTCTGAAAGATAGGGATGTGAATAGACAGGTACAGACAGTATAGATAGATTGAGAGACAGACAGATAGACAAACAGAAAAACACAGACAGGTAGAGAAGCAAAGACAGGCAGACAGACAGACATAGATAGATAGATAAATAGATAGAGAGATAGATAGACAGACAGACAGACAGACAGACAGACAGATAGATAGAAAGACAAAAGAAATATTTACATAGAAGGACAAATAGATAAACAGTTAGACGGACAGGCAAAGAGTTAATCTGGTAGATATATAATAGAGAGAAAGAGAGAGACAGACAGACAGACAGACAGACAGATAGCAGACAGACGGACAGACAGACCGACGGATAGATAGGCTTTAAGATCATGATGCAAATACAGACTGACAGACGGACTGATGTTGTGAAGGGGGCAGTAAAGGACAGAGGGGGGAAGAGAAACCGGGAGGACAAACTGGGAGGAAAGTGAGGAGGTGGGGGTGGGGATGGAGATCGGGTCTTAAGCACATACGTATCGAGTTACTCCGCTTGAGAGACAATAGCGGCACTCTGTGTGTGTGTGTGTGTGTGTGTGTGTGTGTGTGTGTGTGTGTGTGTGTGTGTGTGTGTGTGTGTGTGTGTGTGTGTGTGTGTGTGTGTGTGTGTGTGTGTGTGTAGTGTGCGCTGGCGAGCGTACGCGCACGCTCGTTTGGAGAGGATGCAAAGAATGTGGAGGGGAAAGAGAAGATCTCTCTCTCTCTCTCTCTCTCTCTCTCTCTCTCTCTCTCTCTCTCTCTCTCTCTCTCTCTCTCTCTCTCTCTCTTGTGTGTGTGTGTGTGTGTGTGTGTGTGTGTGTGTGTGTGTGTGTGTGTGTGTGTGTGTGTGTGTGTGTGTGTGTGTGTGTGTGTGTGTGTGTGTGTGTGTGTGTGTGTGTGTGTGTGTGTGTGTGTGTGTGTGTTTCTGTAGTAATGTTTGCAAAGCTAGGGTTATTCATGTTACAGAGGTGTTCAGAATTTCAGTGTCCCATTATTTCGACATCTTTAGCTTCATCATGGACAAACCGTAGAATGCAAAACATTCGATTCAATAGCGTCCATTCATTGTGAAGATTATGTTGGTAGAATATATAAGGCTTTCAGTTACTGGAGGCTTTAGTCATAGGGTGTTACATCCTTTCCATATTTTGTGTAGTATTTTACTCATTGTATAAACTGTTATCGCCTGTGTGTGTGGTGTTTTTTATATTACATGCTGTGCGCTTTGTTTCTTGCGCTCCAAGTCTCGTTTACTATGCTGTGTGTTTGTTCCTTATGCTCAGGTGTGTTTACAATGCTTATTTTTTGAAGTCCCATATTAGCCGTATGGACCGTGAACCGCCAGAGATTCACTGCGTCTAGGACAGGGCATGATGGGCGACGGATGCATTCCTCCCTCTGCCGCCGTTAACCTGCCCTGAACTAAACCAAGTACTCATATAATACTGGGTAGACAGAGAGGGTATTTGAAACGAAAAATTCTGACTCTACAGGTGGTTCGAACTCAGGACAGTCAGCTCAGCTGGCAAAACTCTGACCATTGGACCACACGCCTTTAGAGGTTTTGTGCCCTACTGTGTTCAAAAATCTTATTTACAATGCTGTATGAAATCTTTTTTTTTTTTTTTTTTCAATATACGCCATTTCTTATTAAGTAAGTGGGGGGGGGGGGGGGGGGGGGGGGGGGGTTACGTGTTCCCTAATTTTGTTAAACTGTGTTTCCAAATTTTAACCGTGGTCTGCATTTTGTTCGTTTTGTTCTATGTCTTATTTATTATCCTGTATGATTCGATTCTTGTGCTCTATGTCGTGTTCGCTATGCTATGCATTGTGTTTTGTCTACTGTATTATGTATATTATTAATGTCCTTTTGTGTTTGTTCGTTTGTTTGTTTGTCTGTCTGTCTGTCTGTCATGATAAGCCCGTTATTTTGTGTTCTTCGTCTTGTTTATTGTACCAGATATTTTATTTCTTGATGTGCCTTGTTTACTACGCTGTGTGCATTGTTCTGTTTGTGCCCTAAGTGTTGTTGACTATGCTGTATGGGTTCGTCAGTTGTGTAAAATCTTGTTTACTATACAGAATGCGTTAGTGATCGTACCATAAATGCTGTTTACTATGCTGTATGCTTTGTTGATCGTGCACTAAATGCTGTTTACGGTGCTGTCTGCCTACAGCTGTGTGTGTGGATTTGTGACCATCTGGACCCTGACCTTGATCAGCCTGGACCGCTACTCCTGTATCGTGAGGAGCAGCAAGCACCGCTTGACCCCCGCCATGGCCCTCACCCTCATCGCCATCGTCTGGTCGTCACCCCCTGGCCTCCTTCACCCCGCTACTGCTCTACTTCGTCGTCAAGGTAACACAGCGATTCTGGCCTCATTTATCCTCTGCTTGATAGTCAGTGTAAAACGGTGATATAGGCCTCATATTCCTCTACCTGCTCGTCAAGGTAAAACAGTGATATCTGTCCTCATTGCTCCCCTGACTTGATCTGCAGTGGAAAACGGTAATTCAGGCCTTATTCACCCTGCTTCTCTTGTGCTCTGTGTTTAGGGCATCACAGTCATTCTAACCTCATTCATTCCATATTTCCTATTGACTTATAATTGAGGCAGTGAATGTCACACAACACGTGAGGCTACACGTTCTTGAAAGTTTGGCGTGGGGTCGGTGTTTCATAGCACATTTCTTCGGCAAGGGATCACGAGATTGTGTTGGGGCTCTCTCTGGTAAGCGAGAGACATAGTTAACAGTAGCTGAGTCTTCTGATTGATGCATCAACAGTGGTGACGTTCTCTGATGCATGAACAGTGGTGACGTTCTCTGATTGATGCATGAACAGTGGTGACGTTCTCGATTGATGCATGAACAGTGCTGACGTTCTCTGACGTTCTCTGATTGATGCATGAACAGTGGTGACGTTCTCTGATTGATGCATCAGCAGTGGCGACGTTATCTGATCAATGCATCAACAGTGGCGACGTTCTCTGATTGATGCATGAACAGTGGTGACGTTCTCTGATTGATGCATGAACAGTGGTGACGTTCTCTGATTGATGCATGAACAGTGGTGACGTTCTCTGATTGATGCATGAACAGTGGTGACGTTCTCTGATTGATGCATGAAATGGTGGTGACGTTCTCTGATTGATGCATGAACAGTGGTGACGTTCTGATTGATTGATGCATGAACAGTGGTGACGTTTTCTGCTTGGTACATGAAATGGTTAGAATTCCCACTCTTCAGCCAGATAAACTGGAAGAGGTCGCCACACTGTTAATAAGTTTCCGCCTTGCGCCCATTTCATTGCATATCTGGCCTCTCGCTTCTCTCGCTGCAAGCAAGCAAAAGCTTAGCTACTTGCCATTCCTGGCGGCTACGAAACCCGCCACAGCCCTTGGATGTAGGCTTACAATGTTATGGTGACGACGATGACAGTGGTTGACTGGTGTTCCAGGAATGTCCCTATGGCACAGGCGTGGTGTCTATCTGCACACTAGGCTGGCCTCGCACCCCGGGGGTCAGTGTGGCTGTCCTCTTCACCTCTGTCGTCTGCGGCGTGGGCTTCATCGTGCCCATTCTCATCCTCATCGTCAGCCACGTCTGCATCTTCGTTAAGGTGCACAAGGTATGCACTGCCAATGTGCGTGCGTGTGTGCGTGTGTGTGTGTGTGTGTGTGTGTGTGTGTGTGTGTGTGTGTGTGTGTGTGTGTGTGTGTGTGTGTGTGTGTGTGTGCGTGCGTGCGTGCGTGCGTGCGTGCGTGCGTGCGTGCGTGTGTGTGTGTGTGTGTGTGTGTGTGTGTGTGTGTGTGTGTGTGTGCAATGGTTTTGAACAAGAAAAAAAAAGAGAAGTTTCTGATTTGTGGCTATTCATGACCTCTCCTCCCCCCCCCCCCCCCCCCACCTCCCATCCTCCTCAGTCCCTCATGCCTCCCTCCCACCCCCACCCCCCACCCCCCGCAGTACATTTCTGTTTCGCTGCCATTTAGGTATCTGAAGAAAACGTTTGCCCTTCCCCTTCCTTTTCCCGTCATCTCCCTTTTGAAATAAACGATCTGTTCCTTGTATGCATATTACAGTAATGTTATAGAGTACCGCGTGGGAAAAAAGTATGCCTTAGATGTTTCTGGTTTCCGCTCGGTACCGGTAAGAAACAGTTTCATTTCTGTTTACACTGGACTGACCGCTATACCTAATATTGTCAGACAAAAAAGACAGACTGGTCTTGGTTTGGTTCGGCTGTTAGTTGATGTGCTGCTGAATGGACCGGTGGGTGACTGTGGTTCGGGTGGTTGACTGCTTTGTTCGTTTGAACAAAAAGAACGAGTAAGGTTCCGGTTTCAGTTCTACAAGCTGTGACAACTATGACGTTTGTTTGGACTAATCACTAATCATATCATAAAGGAGGTCTAGCTCTAGCCTCTCACGCTGTGTTTCAGGGTGCGTGCCGCCATGCGGAGGCAGCGTCAGAGACACTTCTCCACCTCCTCCGTCCTTCTCACCCCCACCCTCATCCCCACCACCCCTGCCCCCTTCGCCTATCCGCCCCTCCCTCACCCGACATCCCCCGGAGGGGGGAGGAGGAGAAGGAGGGAGGTTCCTGCTGCCAGGACTCCTGTCCAAAGCCCCCCGCCCGAAGAGTCAGACGCCCGGCTCGCTGACTGTGACCACCAACACCGCCATCACCTCCGCCAACCTACCCACCACCTGCACCTCCACGCTGGAGGCCCGCAAGCGGCGCAGCAGCCGTGACCTTCAGGTGGTGAAGACCTTGGTCTTCCTCGTGCTGCTCTTCCTCCTCATGTGGGCGCCCATTCGTCGTCTTCGTCCTCATCATGCGGGACGCCCACTATGACGTCATGAAGGTGTCTTCGCAGACCTTCCTGGGGGCCATGTGTGTGGCCTACACCAACGCCGTCCTCAACCCCCTGGCCTACGGGCTGAGCACGGATCGCCTCAGGCTCTACCTGCGCACCTGGTGCCGCTCCTCTTCCATCACCACGTGCTGCACTGGCGGGTCCTCGGCCTTGTCCGACGGGCTTAGGTCCGGCCGAGGCTTGGGAGAAGGGGGGCGGGGTGGGTGCGGGGGGGGCAGCTCGGGCGTCGGGGGTGGAGCTGAAGACAAAAGGGTGAGACTGATGGGGGGAGGGGAGAGAGCGGGGCATGGTGGTGAAGAGTTCAGGGGGCACTTCAGTGTCTTGACATTGCTTGAAACTGTTGGCCCTTTACTTTCCTCCCAAACCCTGGGTCTACAGCTTTCGGGTGGGCTCTTCACCGGGTACCTGCTGTGGCAAGAATTGAATGCAAAGCTGCCAGAGTCTGCTTTCAGTGCCTCATGTGTGATGTCTTGTCCACGGTAATTCTGAACTTCCTTCCTCCCTAACGGCCAAAAGAACAGTACGCTGTCAAGAACCTTCCCTCTTTGCTGCTATTTGATTCCTTCAGATCTTTTGAGGGAAAAGGTGGTTCGTTCTTTGACTTTGGTTCGACAATTTGGACCTTCTGACTGCGTTTTTCGAACAAACAGTTGAATATGTATCCATGTGCGTTCTTTCACGCATGCTTGAGCGCTTGAGAGTTGGGAGGAGGGAGACCAATTGGGGGGGGGGGGGGGGGGGGGGGGGGGGGGGGGGTGAGAGGATGTCGTGATATGATGTGAGAGAGGCAGATAGAGGGGGAGGGGGGGGGGGGGGCGTGAAAGGGTAGGATGACCAAGACAGAGAAAGGGGGAGGGGGAGCAATAGAGGAGCAAGAGCAAATTGTGCTTTATGGTGATTTTATGTGTCTGTGTGACTGGGTTTTTTTGTTTTGTTTGTTTGTTTGTTTTGGGGGAGGGAGCTGATGTTGGGGGGAGGGGGTGCTGTGGGTCCATCAAAGCAGTGTGCGGTGTTATTTCTGCTTTCACATATATTCAGGCACTGCACACAACAAGAAGATTTTTCGTTACTGAACTTATAAAAGCACCAATCGATATGATGCTTTGTAAACAGGCCGACCTTCCCCCTCCCCTCCCCATTGTACCCCCCCCCCCCCCCCCCCCCCCGCTGCCCTCACCCATCCTTACAATGCACTCCGTGAGAGAGAGAGAGAGAGAGAGAGAGAGAGAGAGAGAGAGAGAGAGAGAGAGAGAGAGAGAGAGATAAAAACCATTAAAAGCTTTGGCTATCCTGGAGATGGTCGCCACTACGTGGACAGTTTGCAGTTTGTTTCTTAATGTGAGCGTTCGTCTTCTCAGAAATCGTAACCAGTATTCTGCTTTCCGTCTGCTGAGGCTCACAGCTCTCAGTGTGATGTTTCTCACCAATGGTCATTTTCCCATATGCTGACTTCGGACGTGTTTATTACCCGGTACACTTTTGTCCTGCTCATTCTCACCCTGTACACTCATGGCGTGCTCTTTCTTACCTGGTGGACTGTCATCGTGCTCATTCTTACCTGGTGGACTCTCACCGTGCTCATTCTGACCTGGTGGACTCTCACCGTGCTCTTTCTTACCTGGTGGACTCTCACCGTGCTCATTCTTACCCTGGTGGACTCTCACCGTGCTCTTTCTTACCTGGTGGACTCTCACAGTGCTCATTCTTACCTGATGGACTCTCACAGTGCTCATTCTTACCTGATGGACTCTCACCGTGCTCATTCTTACCTGGTGGACTCTCACCGTACTCATTCTTACCTGGTGGACTGTCATCGTGCTCATTCTTACCTGATGGACTCTCACAGTGCTCATTCTGACCTGGTGGACTGTCATCGTGCTCATTCTGACCTGATGGACTCTCACCGTGCTCATTCTTACCTGGTGGACTGTCATCGTGCTCATTCTGACCTGGTGGACTCTCACCGTGCTCATTCTTACCTGGTGGACTCTCACTGTGCTCATTCTGACCTGGTGGACTCTCACTGTGCTCATTCTTACCTGGTGGACTCTCACCGTGCTCATTTTGACGTGGTGGACTCTCACCGTGCTCATTCTTACCTGATGGACTGTCATCGTGCTCATTCTTACCTGATGGACTGTCATCGTGCTCATTCTTGACCTGGTGGACTCTCACCGTGCTCATTCTGACCTGGTGGACTCTCACCGTGCTCATCCTTACCTGATGGATTATCACCGTGCTCATTCTTACCTGATGGACTGTCATCGTGCTCATTCTTACCTGATGGACTCTCACCGTGCTCATTCTTACCTGATGGACTGTCATCGTGCTCATTCTTACCTGATGGACTCTCACCGTGCTCATTCTTACCTGATAGACTGTCATCGTGCTCATTCTTACCTGATGGACTCTCACCGTGCTCATTCTTACCTGATGGACTGTCATCGTGCTCATTCTGACCTGGTGGACTCTCACCGTGCTCATTCTTACCTGGTGGACTGTCATCGTGCTCATTCTGACCTGGTGGACTCTCACCGTGCTCATTCTTACCTGATGGATTATCACCGTGCTCATTCTGACCTGGTGGACTCTCACCGTGCTCATTCTGACCTGGTGGACTCTCACCGTGCTCATTCTGACCTGGTGGACTCTCACCGTGCTCATTCTGACCTGGTGGACTCTCACCGTGCTCATTCTTACCTGGTGGACTCTCGCCGTGCCCATTCTTACCTGGTAGACTCTCACAGTGCCCATTCTTACCTGGTAGACTATCCTCGTGCTCATTCTTACCTGGTAGACTATCCTCGTGCTTATTCTTACCTAGTGGACTCTCACCGTGCTCATTCTTACCTGGTAGACTATCCTCGTGCTCATTCTTACCTGGTAGACTATCTTCGTGCTCATTCTTACCTTGTAGACTCTCATCGTGCTCATTCGTACTTGGTGGAGTCTCACTGTGCTCTTTCTTACCATCTGGTGGACTCTCACTCGTTCTTACCTGGTGACTCTCACCGTGCTCAATCTCACCTGGTGGAATCCTGCCATGCTCATTCTTACCTGGTAGACTATCCTCGTGCTCATTCTTACCTTGTGGACTCTCACCGTGCTCATTCTTACCTGGTGGACTCTCACCGTGCTCATTCTGACCTGGTGGACTCTCACCGTGCTCATTCTGACCTGGTGGACTCTCACCGTGCTCATTCTTACCTTGTAGACTCTCATCGTGCTCATTCTTACCTGGTGGACTGTCATCGTGCTCATTCTTACCTGATGGACTCTCACCGTGCTCATTCTTACCTGATGGACTCTCACCGTGCTCATTCTGACCTGGTGGACTCTCACCGTGCTTATTCTTACCTGGTAGACTCTCACCGTGCTCTTTCTTACCTGGTAAACTCTCAACGTGCTCATTCTTACTTGGTGAAGTCTCACTGTGCACTTTCTTACCATCTGGTGGACTCTCACAGTGCTCATTCTTACCTGGTGGACTCTCACCGTGCTCATTCTTACCTGATGGATCATCACCGTGTTCATTCTTACCTAGTAGACTCCTGCCGCCTTAATTCTACTCAGTTACGCTTTCGCCGTTCTCATTCTTACGTGGTAAACTCTTACCGTGTTAATTCTTACCCGTTACATTTCGTGTGCTCATTTTTACCTGGAAGACTCGCACCGTGTTAATTCTTACCTGGTACACTTTTGCCGTGTCTCATTCTCACCTTGTAGGTTCTTGCCCTGCTCATTCCTACCTGTCAGATTCTCGCCATGTTTTCTCCGGTGTTCTGAACTTTCCCAGTGATCATTCTCACTTGGCGGATTTTCGCCTGCACTCTTACCCGACGGACTTTCGCCTTAATGATTTTCCTGTTGATTATATTTATCCAGCGCACATTTGTCGTGGTAGTTCCTAAAAGGTGGACTATTGTCGTTAACCCTCTGACTGTGTAGTCTTTCGGCGTAATAATTCTTACTATATGGATTTTTGCCGTGGTGGTTTCCGTAAGGCACAAGTTCATCTTGGTAGTTCTCATTTGGCGGATTTTGGCCGTAGTAATCCCTACCAGGATAATTGTTGCTTTCAAGGTTGCCGCTGGGTAGACTTTCGCCTTATTTAGTCCCACTCGGCGGACTTCCAACGTGGCGTTTCTCGCTTGGCGGACTTTTGTCGTGGCAGTTTTGAGTGGTTGACTTTTCGCCAGTTTCTGACGGCGAACTTTCGAGATGGTGTTTCTCACTTGAGAGACTTCGGCCGTGACGTCTCATTTGACGGACTTCCGCTGTAGTGTTTCTCACTTGGCGGACTTCCTCCATGGCATTTCTCACTTGGTAGATTTCTGCCATAGTGTAACTCTCTTGGCGGACTTTCGCCGTGATTTTCTTATTTGATGGACTTCGTCCATTGTGTTTCTCACTTGTTGGATTTCTGCTGTGGTGTTTCTCACCTGGCGGACTTTCGCTGCGGTGTTCCTCACTTTTCGAACTTCCACCTTGCCGTTTCTCACCTGGCGGGTTTCTGTGTTTGTTACTTTTGCCGTGGTGTTTCTCAAGTGAAAGACCTTCGCCGTAGCATTTTCGCTTGGCAGACTTTCGCCGTGGTAACTGTAACATTGAGGATATTTTTTTGCTGTGGTGTTTCCTGCCTGGTAAACTTTTACCATGATTGTTCCCACAAAGTGGATTTTCGTCGTGGTGGATCCCACAAAGTGGATTTTCGCCGCAGTGATTATGATATAGCTGATTTCGGTGTTTGATTCTCCTTTGTTGAATGCACCCTGTTACCGCTGTACTTTTGCTCATTTCATGCCTTGTTTCATTCTGCTGTGTCGATATCTTGTATGTTATGTATAGAGAAGGGTTGGAATTGAAATGTTGTGCTTGCATTGGTTTCTGTTTTAATTCACTGCGCGCGAACATGTGTGTGTGTGTGTGTGTGTGTGTGTGTGTGTGTGTGTGTGTGTGTGTGTGTGTGTGTGTGTGTGTTTTGCAACCGGGCACCTGTTGTAATGCTCCCAAATTTGAAGTGCCACGTTCTGCTTCTCAATCCAAATTACAATGATTATGCAAAGGCTTTAATTTTTTTTTCAGAAATGTTGTGCACGTTTATGCATGTTTGAATTTGCTCTGAAAAGGAAAGGCGGAGGGGGGGGGGGGGGGGGGGGGGAGATCGAAGGGGAGTGGCCGCTGGAAAAAAAAAACAAACAAACAACGATTAAGTTGTGATCAATGTTGTGCACAAAGCTTTAGAACAGTGAAAGCAATTCAACCGTACGAATGTCGTTCTTATTGTATAATCATTCACCACAAAACAGCAAATATGTAAATAGCAAATGTTTGTACAATAAAAATGATCTTAGACCAGAATTTTTTGGCTTTAAGAAAAAGGCATACATGGTTAAGGTCACCTGTGAGAAATTGTCGTCGACTTGTGGTGTGTGTGTGTGTGTGTGTGTGTGTGTGTGTGTGTGTGTGTGTGTGTGTGT
>JADBJO010005383.1:35000-67500 GCA_016801955.1 Conus betulinus | reverse complement strand
GATCTCTGAAGAGTGTGGCGAACAGACAGGCTGCAACACTGAACAGGTTCAGATCTCAGTAAGCCGTTCAGTTTCTGAATAAGCTTGGTGTGTGTGTGTGTGTGTGTGTGTGTGTGTGTGTGTGTGTGTGTGTGTGTGTGCGCGCGCGCGCGCGCTTGCGTGCGTGTGTGTGTAATAATAATAACAATAATGGTTTATTCAGTTTTTGCACGCCCTCTAGCCCATATGAACAGAAGAACTGAATTGCACAGTAATTAGTATGGTATAGGTGAGTTTGAAAGAGTATAATGACAAAGAAACAAGAAATACACGGCAAATGTAATGAGCAACACAAGTAAACGTTTACCTTACGAATCAGTTACAGACAGAGGTTTCATTTCCTTAATTTTGAGGATTCAGTAATGTATACTGCAGCTTTGAGTAACAATTCATTTGACATATTTCGACCTAATAACTGTATCTTAAATTCTGACGGCAAACGATATTAATACAAGGGCATGAATTTCTTGCAAAGCTTGGAATATTTAGGACAGATTAACACGAAATGACGGAAATCTTCATTACAATGACCATCACACTGTTTACAAAATGGATCAGTGATTTGTTGAGTCGAGAGACACAAACTATTCAGAGGTAACCGATTGCATCTAAACAGACACAAAACACGACGATGTTCGCGAGCAGACAACTGACTCACATAACCAGCCATTACTAACTGTGGATGATACATACGATAGTCAGGGTATGATGAAAGCGAAGAATGCCAGTCTTCAAAACATGAATCCTTCATACGTTGATTGAGCAGATCTATAATACAATGAGCATTTCCCGTACTCTGCATCTGCCTTACATATCCAAAGCCATAAGAGCACAATAGCTGTCTTACACGTGTAACCCAGTTTTTTTCTGCCAGAGTGCATTTGCATGATTTTGTAGCCTTGTTTTGTTGTCGGACATACACACAAGCCTGCACCAATATTTCACCAGTCGAAGATATGTATCAACAAACAGATAGAATATCTAACACACACCCCCCAGGGGCAATGTTGTTTTTGACATGCCTTCCAACCCCTAAGACTATCTTGCATAATTCAATCTGTACTTTTTCAATAGCACCATATTTTTGAAACCCCATATTTCAGAACCATACAACAGAACTGGCTTTACTTTTGTGTCAAAAAATTTGAATAACGAAGCCGCTGGAATTCCTTGAAGTTTAACATGCAGCCTTTTAATTCATGCCACTGCTCTCAGAGCCTTACCTGACAGATTTTCTGCACACCTGGACCAGTTTAATGTGGCTGAGAATATAAAGTCAAGATGATTGTATCTAGGTTCAACCTTGATCTGCTTACCATCATACCACCATTTCTCAGTTGAGTTAATGAAACCACCATTTTTTAACACAACCACCACTCTAGTTTTATCCATATTCACAATCAGACCCCATTTACTGCAGCATTTTTCCAGACACACTATCTTCTTCTGCAAGTCTGCCACAGAGTCGGAAACTAAAGCAATATCGTCTGCATACATTAACAGAAAGATACCAAGTAGGTCTGCAAAAATGTCGATACTTCTTGCACCACAGACTAATAAGTCGGCTTGCAACTCTGACAAAAATATAGAGAACAACAATGGATTAAACACAGCCCTGTCTTACACCTGACACAGAGTCAAAATACTCAGTTATACTGGTCCCCACTTTGACAGCGGCTTTCGCATTTCTATACATAGCTTTCAATGATTTGAACATTTTTCCGTGAATACCCGTTTTCTGTTATATGAAGTTTAGCCGTTTTTGTTTGTGTATATACTATCAAATGCTTTAGAAAAATCAACAAAGAGTGTGTAAAACCGACCACCATGTTTAGTGAGGTATTTTTGAACCAGTGATTGAAGAGGAGAATATGTTAGCTGTGGTACTGTAACCTTTGCGAAAACCTGCCTGAGCTTCAGGAATAGTATCATTTGCTCCACAAAAGTTCTGTAGTCTGTGATTAACTGCTGCACTGTATAATTTGCTGTTATGTTCAACAATGAAATCCCCCTATAACTGTCTATTTTACTTGAATTACCTTTTTTGTGAAAGGGGAATATGACAGCATTTGCCCAGTCAGTGTGGATTTTTTTTGGTGAGGCCGGGGTTCGCTTCGACACCGCCGCACCGAAGTAAGAGGCTGAACAAGAACACGTGCACGACAGCCACCGGTGCACGGACTGACACTGAGCGAACACGCATGGTTGCTTTCTCCCGTGTGTGTGTGTGTGTGTGTGTGTGTGTGTGTGTGTTTACTGGTTCGTCATTTACTTCCATTCGCACTAACTCGTTCGTCTTCGTGCGGCATGCATTCATTACATGGGAAGCATATTCCCGTATTTTCTTTAACCGGTGAAGATCAAAGAATAAGATGTCTGCTTGAGAGATTGCATCAAAGAAAGAAAGAAGGAACGAAGAAAAAAGAAAGAAAAAAGGAAGGAAAGACAGAAGGAAACTGTCAATCAATCAGGATAAGTTGGAAGATTTCATCATGGAATTAATTCAGGATGGGTTTCCATCCATTTCAGCAACTTAGCTTCTTTCGATTTTCTCCATTTTTCTGTCAATGCGTTGAACGTATAAAGGAAGGGGTTAATGGCAGCATTTAAAGGTAATATGAATATTGCCAGGACTATATTCACCTCTCCCGGGATGGGCCTACCAGACAATGCCAGCATCCCACACAGTCCAATGGGAAACCAGCACATGAAGTCAGTCAGTGCAATAGTGATCAGTCTTTGAGCTATGGTCATGTCATGTGACGCCTTCGTAGAATTGGTCTTCAAGGTGTTTCTCTGTATAGACCAGTAGATGAATGCCTGACCCAGAGAAATGAGTACAAACAGACCGAAATTAAGAATGATCAATCAGTACCCCAAAGGAATAATGTTTTCCTTTGAACTCTTGTCTGGTCACTGGCAGTGGAATACAGATGCCTGTCTGGGAATAAAACTCCCAGTGGGATATCACTGGGAGTAAAGGCAACACGGCCAGAAACCAGCCAGTCAGCCAGATCAGCAGACAAACCATGGCTGCTGATGTTCTCTCAAATCTTACAGCACTAAACGGGAAGCACAGAACAATGAAACGATCCAGAGTGATCAAACATATGATCAGAGCGGACACCTCACTGGACAACAAAGACAGAAAACCGGCCAGCTTACAGGTCAGGCTGTTTTTCCACGTGTCATCATGATGGAGGTATCTCCCTTGGTAATGGATATCAGCTGAACCGATAACGGCCGTGTAGACACCCATCAGAAAGTCAGCCATGGTCAGGTTGGTAACAAACACACTGAAACCGCTTGAAGAGGTCACACTCCGCCTAACAAACGGGTACAGAAACAGAAGACGTTGCCAGACACGGACAGACAGGCCACCAGCCACAGAAATCCTCGGTATGTCCATGACTGTAATAAATCTTCACACGATGATATCTCATCTTGAGGGGCATCACAAGAGATAATGCCAAAGTTATGAGGTAGAATTTCACTGCAGCAAAGTTTATAGGTTTGTGAGGAGATAGTATGCAGACGAGAAAGCCCCGTAAAAATGTCCGGGTGAAAAGTTTTTATAGGACTTCCGTGCATGTACAGCTCAGTCAACTGTAATAGGAACTGAAAACCATTGGAACCAATAGTATGGGTGGACGTAAAAGTTAAATTCAGTTTCTGTAAGGTAGAAAACTGTGCTAAGACTTTGGAATCAAATTCTGTTAACGTTGTATATGACAGGTCTATCATAGACAGCATGGTTTGTTGGATATCGGAGGAAGCATCAGAGAAGATTGTCTGGATGGGATTGCTAGACATGGACAAGGACTGCATGTTTTCTAAACCGAGAAAAGACGTAATGTTAATGTGCTGTAGACTGTGTTGTCACTGAGGTTAAGGACCCTCAAATTTAACAATTTTAATGCAGGCAAGATGGTCAGAGAGCAGTTGACAAAAATCAGACGGACAAGATAAGCATTACCATCTACATCAGACAGTGCCATTCCAGAGCCTGAAGCGTCCAAAGAGCGGATCTGGGGAAACATGGCTGCATGAAAAGGCTGAAAAACAAAGCAGAGAATGCACCTGACAGAGACAACCCACAGGACAAATGACATTGCACCACAGCTCATCGTCATGCATTGGACAGTGAGGCCAGCCATCACACATATGATCGCTATGCACACAAATCGTTGAAAACCTGCATTGGAGAAGTCCTGGACATTTTACTTCATCACAGCCTAATTCATCTTCATGCCCTCTACAGTCGTGCATTTCATTGCACAGGGTATACATGGGCAGACAGTCATTGAACTCACCGGGACAAGGGTAATGACTGTCAGGACATGGCTCACTGAGATTCATTGCAGAAGCGGTGAACCATGAGATTCCATTGAAGTTGACAAGGGCACGAGAAGGAACACGCGGCGCATCAATAAATTTCGCTTTAAATGCCTCACAATTCCTTTCGTCTGATTCATCCTGACAGTGAGACAATTGATCACACACGTTGCTATATGACACACACTGACCACTGTTACATCTGAACAATGTGCTGGTACAATGCGGATGCTGACAGAAGGATTCATCACTGGAATCCAGACAGTCGGCTGTGAAGTCACAGACCAAGGTGTAGGACACAGTGGTTTTGTCTTCTGCACTGCAGGTAAATGTGTGAGTTAAAGTGACATCAAGGTCTGTGTGAGTCAGCACTTTCATAGGCAATGATTGGTTAGGAAAAAGACACAGAGATGAATACTGTTGACTACATGCATCATCCTGACTGGAACCACAGAACAGTTGTGACTCTGTCACGTCACCATTGCGGCATACTGTAACAGAGTGTTGTGTTTGGGGCAGCCGTGATTTAGTGTTGCCCACGGCAAATCGTCTGGACTAGAGGATTCCATTTTTGACTGGTTTATTTTAATTTCACAAACTGCAGACTCTCCATTTAGATCTAAATGCCGCTGCTGTGTCTTTACAAGTGACATTTTATATGAGGGACACACAGACAGGGACGTTTGCGACCTAGCCTCATCAAGGACCCTCCAAACAAAATGATGGACGACATTTCTGTCTTCGTTATATAAACTCTGTCTATAGATATTTGGCAATGTTAAATCATTTATATGGAAGCCAACAAAAAACGTTTCATACACATTCCAGTGTCTATTTGATTTACTAGTAATCATGCTATATGGATCATATAGACATAGGGGAAAGCCTAGCTTGCCCTCCAAAAAATCACATTTTTGATCAGCTCTTCTATAGCGTTGTGTTTCTTCTCCATACGGTTCTTGCAAATCTTTAATAATTCTGTAACAACGGTCACACAACGCCACCAAACCCACCACATTCAGCACTGCTGAAGGGGCAGTGTTCTGTTTCATCCCGTCCGTCCTCACACTCGGTCTTCAGGTTACACGCCATGTGATGCTGAAAGCTGGAATAATGCTCCACTGAACAATTCCAAAATCCAGTTGACAGTTTCTGGGGTGCTTTATTTTCAGGGAAAAAGGACAAGAAGAGCTGGAAACATTGCGTGTTTGTTTCTTGAAAACATACATCATATTCAGTATAACAATTAGTTTACTGGTATCAATGTGGTACATACAAATTCTATCAAAGTGAAAGTCAGAAGTCCAGCTAAAGTCCAACGAAATATAATCATGGCATGTGTGGCTGGTTGATGTCAGATGGATAGACATATCGCGTGGCGTAAGTGATTTTAAACTAATCATCAGAAAAGATGGTCTGTAGGGTGCAGAGAAATCTATGCAGTCACGATCAGTGTCCTTCTCACTTACATTTCTTCCCATTGTGACATACCCCGATGACAGCGACGTCATGACCAGAACCATGTGTCTTGAACCTTTTAAACAGCGTTGTTGTTTTTAACTGTATGAAATACAGCCATTTACAGGATTTACATGGAAATACCAACCAAAACAAACAGCCATCTACAAGGAAAAGTAATGTTGCTTATAGCCCAGCCGACCGTAAAGGGCCACATCAGGGCTGTCATCTCGTTAAAATCAACTCACAAATCAACAACAAAAAAAAAAAATCCCCCCCCCCCCCCCCAAAAAAAAAAAAAAAAAAAAAAAAAAAAAACTTTCATACATCTCTTTAAAATACACCTTCTAAAAGCGTACCAGAAACTTCGTTAAAAATCTTTCTTCCGTAATTCTTAGAGATCAGATTAAAAAGGTTAATCTCTTTCAAAAACTCAAAGATCACGTCAGGTGGGACATCTCTGAACAGAGTTTTCATGGATGCAGGAAGGAAGCAAAGCATCACATGCTGTTTCAGTCATAAAAAAATGAATCAGACGTTGCAGTGTTTCCAAGGTACACTTCAGCTATCAGGAATCACTCTACATGACCTGTCGCCAAATACAACAGGAACAAAGGACAATCTGGAGAACACTACGTGTGCAAGAAAATTGTGATAGTGTGGAAATTAAAGCGCAGTTATCAAACTTTCGTTGTTTATCTACATGTACACAGAGAGCATTCCGATTTACTTTGTGTTGAGTGTCAGTGTGTGCACAGTTTGCTTGTTACGTACCTCCAAGGCTATCACTGCAGACACAGTGAGTTAGTTATGGGCCATACTGCTCCCACCATGTTGCATCGGAAAGCCCAAGGTGTCAGCCTGGTACCTCACGTGTCCTCTTCTCCTTCACGCATGTGAGAGCGCGCGCGCACACACACACACACACACACACACACACACACACACACACACACGCATACACAGTCTTGTCAGATAGTAGTTCTGAAGACTATATGTATTTTATACATCTTCAATGTGTCTTATTATGCTAGATCAAAAGATAACACAATTCTTGTGAGAAAAATTTTAAATACTTCTCTCTTGATAATGAACATGCTTTAAGAAAACAAAGCAAAACAACACAGAATAATACAAAAAGAACTATTCTTTACAGTCAGAGGGCTGATACCGCACATATGTGTGAAGATAGGCTAAGAATTCACTTTCATTTTGAAGGTTTTTTCTGTGCGAAGTTACAGAAACGACGACATTTCAATAAATCATTTGACTTGATGGCTTTCAGTTCATCATCTCCTCTAACACTGCTGCCACGACAACCAAGCTGTTCAACAGTCCTCTAACCCCTCTCCTTTCTCCCATACTACAACTACTATTGTCATACTATCACCAAAAGTGGTAGTAATCCTCCATTTATTATGTTTTTTTTAAAGATATGTTATCATCATCATTATCATTGTTTTCATCGCTATCAGTAATATTATTATCATCATAATGTCTATTTTAACTCGCATTGCATAATAATTCAACGCCCATCTCACTCCGAATTTGGCAAGAGAAGGGATTGCTTGCTCTTTATTTTTGTTGTCTTAAGTATTATCTTGCCTGTAGAAGACCTAAGAGGTCAAAATGCGTCGTGTTTTGTCTTGTGATTCGCGTATCCATGTTGTACGGCGGAGCTATTTCAAATAGTTCTTAAGACTTGTTTAGATTTCCGCCGGCAGTCGCTTCACTTCGCAACTAAGTTCACGTTCTGTTTTTCAAAGTTCCATCATCGTTTGTATTTCAAAGCGTGCCCTGCATCAAGCTGTGAGCCCTTCAGTCTTGTGTCACAGGATATTATCAGGAGCGTCCCCTAGAAAATGTGAAAAACAGACCGAGTGCTATGATTCAGAGGTAAGGACAAACTGTTCCAACTCAGTCTTCGACAGCAGAGGACAAGAGCGCGCCAGCGGAGAAAAGAAACATGTAGTATTAGTTATGACTGAGAGATCGTTTCCCAGAACTACGTAGAACATTATTTTGGAGAACATATCTAGTTTATATCTCTGAGGCAAACGCACGCTCGCACCCCAGCATGCACACACACACGCGCGCGCGCGCACCCCCCCCCCCCCCCCCCACGCACACACACACACAGACAGACATACAGACAGACAGATTAACACACACTCACACACACACACACGCGCGCGCGCGCGCGCGCGCGCGCACACACACACACACACATACGCACACACACACACACACACACACACACACACACACACACACACACATGCTGTGTATGTGTATGCACGGAGAGAGAGAGAGAGATACAAGCTCTCTTCTGTATGCATGGTCATGTTCACTGTCAAACAGGAGCAAAATGTTAATCGATCAATGAGAAATTCTGTTTGATTTACGATTACTGGAAGTATTTTGAAAAGGCATCGCAACGCAGTAAAGATTTGATATCTTTTGATTTATAGTCCACTCAGAGAGAGAGAGAGAGAGAGAGAGAGAGAGAGAGAGAGAGAGAGAGATAGCCGGCTTTGCATCAAGCAAAACAGTCTACATATTTTCAGTCACAACTTTTTCATCCAATACTTTTGGTGTGATACTTTAAAAGACAATAGAAGCTTTTCATCTATGAAGCAATTCGAGACCTCATCACAGTCTACCTGTCAAACACGCGCAAGGAAAGTGTAAAGACTCAGCTCTGGACAGTGTCATGAACTGTGTCCAACTTCCTAGTCGTTTGATAGATATACATGTTTTTTTAAAAGAGTATGTCGACGAAAATCTTAGATCAGTCATGCACACTTTCGAAAAGAGGATGTTTTTCCATTCTTGTTTTCCCTGTTGTGCCTCGACTCACCTAGTCAAGGAAACCTTGCAACTTGCGCGCATTGAGAGTGGTGAAAAAATAAACACAAGGTGATTGGTTTATCACCAGGACAGTCAACGCAGTCGGAGGACAGAGTGCTCGATGGCATTGTACATAGAGGCGTTAATGCATGCCTCTTAGATTGTTGTTGTTTGTCGAAAGATGTAAAGAATATGCTAGATTTGTTTCTGTTTACTTTTTTTTTGAGGAACCTTCTCCCCCCAGACTGACTATTGACATATAGTTTCCTTTTTTTTTTTTTTTTTTTTTTTTTGACTGAGAAGGGCAGGGGTACAGTTTGTATTTTGTAAGTTGACGTGAGGTCGCGGAGATGGTACAGATGTTATGGGAATTTTTTTGTTTGCTGAAACAGATATCAGCGGAACTTTCTGAGGTGAACATTACAAAAAAAAGGTGTGTTTGAGTCCACGAGGACCTGGTTAATATGTGCAATTTAAACATGTACGTGTAATTATTGGAACCATAGCAGAAATTATTTCATGTAATAATACAGAAATTTGTTTTTGATTAAAAGAGGAACTCTCTTCTGTTTGCTTGACTGTTTTTTCTATTGCAATGTTGTGTGAGCAAGAGTCCGACAGTCAGGCAATGAATAGTGTATGTTTATTACGTTAAAATTTCACTGGCACTTCGATAAGCAGTTTCAATGATCTTCATGATTTCACACATACAGACAACTTTGTTTTGACGAGTTTTGGGTGAAAGGGACAGTGTCCACTTCTTCAAAATCGGTATTACCTAGAGAAGAGCAAATTCGATAAGTGTTAAGTTTTAGAGAAATTCAGTAATTGAGTTCGAGTTGTTTCAGACAGATTTGACTGACCGAACTAGCATGGGAATGTAGTTTTCAGTATGGTTGTTCTAATAATACTGTATTTCATGGTCCCCCTAATTTTTAGACAACGCAAAAGCATGATTAGATCAAGACACATTCTAATCGTGTAGTGAGGTCAACTGATTTATGAGAATCAGTTGCTTCAAAACGTGGTGGTGATGTTTTAATCCTGGTGATTTAGTGTTTATGTTTCGATGTTATTTTCTCTCGGCGAAACCAATATGAATTGTGTACACCACGAAAAACAGTCTTCAGACGAATTTTGATAAATAATCACAGGTTTGAAATTTGCTGGATTTCTTCATGAATTTGCTATCAAATGAATGACCTGGGATGCCAGATAAGAGCATCAGGGTCATTTCAAGGCAGTTACTGTGTTCACAGCCATTTGAGGTAATGGTAATGGCTTCCATAATATGTAGATCTAGATAAGAATGAAAATATAGTAGTGGTGGTGGTGGTAGTAGTACTATGTACGTATGTATCACTATCATTATTATTATTATTATTTCTTTTTATTATTATTATTATTACTATTATTATTATTATTTTTACTATTATTATTATCATTATCATAATTATTATTATTATCATCCTCACCATCATCATTGTTCTTCTTATTATTATTATTGTCAGTTTTATAATCATTATGATCATCATCATAATTATCAATATAATCAGAATAATACTAATGATAACAATGCAAATAATAGTGATAATGATCATAATAACGATAATAATAACAATAATCATAACAACAATAATAACATTATCATTTTTACCATCATTACCATCATTAGTATTATCATTGTTACTATATTTTTATGGTTATTATTATTATCATTATTATTATTATGATTATTATCATTGTTGTTGTTGTTGTTGGATATTTCCATCTCCAGTGCAGATGAACTGCTCACAACTGTTTTCTACAAACCCACCGAAGCACATTCTAAGTGGACTACACATCCTCCCACCATCCAGCCGCGCGAAATCAGCATTCCACACTGAATTCCTCCATCTGCACAGCACAGATTTATTCTAACACAAGAGAATTCACACTGCAAGCAGTCAAAATATTTGAGTTTTCAATTTGGATTTGATCTTGTTTCATTTTCAGCCGGCAGTCATACTACTTTGAGATCTTCCAAATAATGTGCACCCCCCCCCCCCCCCCCCCGGAAAAAGTTTCCTGTGTAAAACACTCCCCCAACAGGAATTAAGTTTCAGGGGGTTGGCAGTCAATTCTTATGGCTGGATGCTGAGGTTTTCTGGGAAAGAAACCCCAAGTTCTAACGTAAGTTTTGGAACATGTAAATTTGATTGAATATTTTTAGACGTTATAGATAAGATATGATAATATACATTCTCACGAATTTGCAGCATTCTGCTTCCAGCACATTCCTATACACAGTTGGGGATATAAAGTAAACTCTTTACAAAAATATTAATGTCAATAAACGATTTGTGTGGGTTTTATTTTTAAATCAGTTACATGTTTTCACAAAATGTTTCTCATTAAAAGGTTTTGTTTTATTATCTTTTTTAATTAAGTACTTCATTATTTTAATTCTTTTCTCTCTATGCATTTACTATTAACCAACTGGAAACTTACCCATTGGGAATCAATATTCTAAGAAACAGAATCCCTAGCAGACTTCAGTCTGTGCTACATCAAAGTCGACCGCTCCTTGGCCACACGGAAAAGAAGGTTTTCTTTTCACAACCCCTAAATTGAAAACAAACTACCAACTTGGCCCAAGCCAACTGCTCTCTCTCTCTCTCTCTCTCTCTCTCTCTTGTCTTGCAACTCCTGGTCTCCCGTACATATCGGGAATACACCCGTCCTACGAAACAGTGGGCTTCTCTCTCACTGATCACGTGCCTGAGCGTCCAATCAACCACAAGAAAAGGTTAGGGATTCAAACACTGTTTACATGTGGTCTAGCCTTCGTGTCAAAATTGAAAACCGCATATATGTACTGTCATGACCACCCCCACGTCCCCCACCTCCCCCCCATGTCATGACAAAAAACTGAGTTAACAATTTTTCCTTTGAAATACAGAGAGAGAAAGAGAAAAACTTTACCACCGCAACAAGCACACATTTAAAAAGAAAACCACCAAAGTGCAAAATCCACAAATGAAATAAGGAAAATATTGAGTCAAACAAAACCCAACAATGTCAGCAAGGTTCAAAGACTATCACACTGTGGAGTCTATTCATTTGAGTATATCATTGTGTGCTGTGGGCATGCTGACTGACAACATGCAGACACAGACTGACACAGGACTGGTGAAAAGCTGACAGGTGGAGGATTGGTATGGCCTATCTGTTTGAAGAAAACAGGTCGGTGTCATACTGGGAGAGATGTGGCCAGGTCACTGGCTGGCTCTCTCTCTCACTCTCTATTTTTGGGGCATGAGATGTGGTCATTTTGCACGTGTACAGGCTACGTTGGCTGGAAGTGAGCTATTTGGTAGTCCGTCGTGTTGTGACCGCTGGTTCGGTATGTAACAGTCTGGGGGGCAGGAGTTCGCCCTGGGTTAGATCAAAACAAAGCCATTGGACACGTTCAGTGATCACGAACTTCACGCAAAGTTAAGATTTCGTCGTCACAACATCTTCCAGCTGACAGACACTCTCTGAGACAGACTTTGAGACACGGAACTCGGCCCCCTGCTCTACAAGTTTGTCTGTAGCTCCCAAGTTCGTCTGCTACGATAGTTGGCTTAGCTCTTGGTGTGTGTGTGTGTGTATATGTGTGTGTGTGTGTGTGTGTGTAGCTAACTCTGTCTTCGTGCCTGTGTGTGTCACTGTTACTTTGTGTCAGTGTGTGTGTGTGTGTGTGAGTGTGACTTCATCATGTTTATGGCCTTTTATAGTTTTATCAAATTTGTTTTAGTTAAGCTGCTTTTTCAGTCTTTGTGTGTGTCTGTGTCAGCGTGTTTGTGGGCATGGACAGAAGGTTGGGGATTATTGAAGACACGCGCAGGAGGGAATCCCTCTTTTTATCTGACCTTCACCCTTTACTTTCTAGATACTTAGCAGGTAGAAACCGAGACAAAACCCAGAGGATATAGGTACGAAAGTAGAATGCGCTGAGCCCACAAGGTTTGTATCCAGGAGTTAATCTCGTTGTAGAAGTAAAGTTCACTGACGACATGTAAGTACAGCCCCTGGAGAGCCTTGTGTGGGGAAGATTATTGTTTAACACAGCCATAGGGCTGGTGTATGGTCAATGTGTAGTGTTCGTCTCTGCCTGAGAGTAGGTGAAGTTGTGCAGTGGTCACTTTGTGATGATAGTAGTCCAATGTTGAGCTAGTGGACTGATGTCTGTCACTGTGTGCTGACCTTGTTCAGCAGGTAGGGGTAGGCCTGCAAATCCGTGTGACTGGCCTGTGATCGTGTGGAGATTTTCTGTTTTGTCATCCTGCCTGACAGTTTCTGGGTTGACCACAGGGTTCAATGGCAGTGTTTTTGTCTTGTACGTCTTTGTCCAGGTTTGCTTTGTGCCTGCACCATTTGTCCTGTGTCTGTTTCTCTGTTCAGTGTGTCCTTTTGTCATATGTTCTGTCAAGTGCTTGTCCTATGGCCGACCTGTTTTATATATATATAAGTAGTGGGGGAAAACAAGTGCAGGTTAACAATTTTTCCGTCAATATAGGAATAACTTGGCAAAGATTTCAATTTGAGAGAAGAAAAAAAAATTGAAGATGAAGTAAATGGAAAAATGTATATCATAAGTATGAAAACCCTTCACTACCTGCTTGAGGAAAACTATCACAATCCTTTTCGAAGACAGATCTAAATGTATCGTCTGCTCCGAGGCCTTTCGTCCGCTCCGCGGCCTTTCCTTTTCGAAAACAGATCTAAATGTATCGTCTGCTCCGAGGCCTTTCATCCGCTCCGCGGCCTTTCGTCTGCTGGATCGGACTCATCAGGGAGACATGGCTGATTGTATCTGTACTCTTGGCGTCAGATAGAGACACACCACAGTCCATAATTCTGTGGTGTTCCGACCGCCAAGGGTTCGAAAAAGAATCCAACAGCACCCCCAAAGCAGCCAGTGAAAGGTCGTAGAATAAAACAAGACGAAAGTGTGGACAGGAAAAATGTTGTTGAAAAAAACTAAAAACATTACGCAAAAACAGTATAAAATGTACGGGGCAATCTTTGAGCCTATGCTTGAGGATCCATTTAAGGATGCAAGGGAGATTAAAAGATATGGAACAGTCGGAGTGGGCAGCTCTGCTGTTCAATAATCCAAGCATTGTCAGCGGCTAAGAATATTTATATATATATATATATATATATATATATATATATATATATATATATATATATGTGTGTGTGTGTGTGTGTGTGTGTGTGTGTGTGTGTGTGTGTGTGTGTGAAGCCAGTGTTGAATAGATTCAAGTTTTACCTTAACGTTTAGACGTGCTTTGAGTTGATGGGTCTTAATTATCTGTGCAAGGGGGAAATGTGTGTGTGTGTGTGCAAGGAAGGAGACTTGTATACGAATGGGGAGTTTTCCTGAGAGGGGCATAAATCAAAATCTTGCCAGCACTAGTAGCAAACAAACTATGGATGTGATGTTTAAGATTTGATAATTACAGTGGAAAATACTAGTTGCTAAGCCTATGATGACTATGCTAATGACTATGCTATGGTGGATTAGACTAATAAGATTAAGCATGATGGGATTGAAGATGATTAGTTTGATGGTGGACGAATGGACTAATTTGATATTGTCAAATGTGGTTGTTCATACCATGGTCGGAAGTTATCAGAGATATCGAGGAGATGCGAGATTTGGCCAGTTGATAATGTTGGAGTGGTGGTGGTACAGTAGAAAGTATTATTCAGTTACCAATGGAGGGGTGTGTTGGATATCTTGGCTAGTACTGCTGAACAGTTGGATCAGGTGCACCAAGAAGATGGAGATTACTCTGGGCACTTTCAAGCGCGCTTTATTATGTTTTACCCGTATGAAATTTGTCTGTGATGGCATGGAGATATAGCTATTCGCGTTTGATATCCATTGTTCACCCCATTTATAGCAAGCATAGGATTGAGGCGAAGGTATGAGCAACAGTAATATGTTATGGTTGTAGGCCTTTGAACATTGGGCAAGAGAGTTGACCCAATGGATAACTCTAAATTTGTATACTCGGGCATAGTTTTCCTGATTAAGAAAAGAAAAGACATGATGATGGAAAAGGGTCATGCACTGTCTTGTCAGTGACTATGGGGTCTGGCCCCACTGAGGGAAAGAATTCCATGGGACAGTTCTTGAGACTGATGTGCAATCATGGGGTTGGAAGGGGCGATTTTACTCCTTACGGTCATGAAGTTGAAAGGGGAGGGTGCAAACTGAAGTAATAGTGCCAACTGTGTTGTGCATCATATTCTAGTTGAGGAGAGTATGGTAGTTGTGATGGCGATATAGTAACAGATTGTGTCATGGGACAAGGTCACATTGAGGTGCTGTGTTTTCAGAGAGTACTACCCCCCTTTTTTCCCAGTAATCTTTAAGGTGGATGCCACGAGCCACAGTGCCCACGGCAGCATGAGAGGTCTGCTACTATAGGCGAACCCTACAGCCTGCAGTGCCTACAACTCGGCCTTCCCTAGCCGCAGTCTGGCGGCGCCACCCATCAGTTGCCAATCCAGTCCTGTACTCTGGTGCCCCTGCAGGCCTTCGTCACACTCAAATACCTGTCGACATGTTCCCATACAGGGAGGTGCCCCAAGAGCATCTGTGTCTGCTTATGTCCCGTCAACCCCTGATTGTACCTAGGTTAGGCAACAGGCATCCAGCCACTCACCTAGATGCTCTGTGAATTGTCCGTGGCCCAGTGATGTGTTGGTGTTCAAACAGCTGCCTTGTTTGTACCAGGATGGGGGGCACTGAGGAGCACCAGCCACCCACCCTGGTGCCTGTGCTTGGGATGTAAGGGGGAAAGGTCGACGAGTCGTGTTTCTGTGCAGTCAGTGTTAAGTATATTGGCTTGGGTGTGATGCCTGCGTGTTGCCCTTCAGGGGCCAATTGTGGTACAGTGATGAGCAGTGGGTAGCACCACCAAGAATTTCGTCATCATCCTCGCGCTGCGTTGAAGTCCTTATCTTCGTCGTCGTCTTCATCTTTGCAATGTCGTCATCTTCTTCGTTGTCGTCTTCATCTTCGTCATCTTCAACTTCGTCGTCACCAACAATCGGCTGCATTTTTTAAAAGTTTTATTGTTGATACATGTCTATTTTGCAAATTGTATTTTATTGGTGTTTTTTAATGATGTCACCATGTTGATATGATTGTCAGATGTCTGGCTGTAAGTAAATTTGGTGTGCGTGAGGTGACATATAATCAGTCTAGTCAGTTAGGGGAGAATACAGGAGGAAATGGTCATTGGTCTGTCAGTCCTCTGTCCTCTTTTTCCCCTTTTTAGAATCCCTCCACGTCATAAGTCATCCACCTGAGTACGAGTAGTTGAGGGATTCGAAGCCACTCATAGGGAGCTAGGCCTGGTCCCTATAGCCTATTATTTCTGGGCAGGTGGTAAACTGCTCTGGTGTTGCGGTGTCATTTACTGTTGCGTCAACACTCTAGGTCTCTAACCCTTGCACTCAGTGGCTGGCTTCACCTCCCTGATGCGACGCCAGACCTGAGTGTTTCCATTAGTGGCAGGGAAGCCATACCCTAAAGGTCTTGAGGTAGTCGCACCTTCGGTGCACTGTGTGAAGGGAAATCAATCGCTGTGGTTGTGGGCTTTTTCCCTTGGCTGTGGTGCGGACAAGGTTGTTCATTTTTTTTTATATTGTTTGCCTTCCCCTTGTTTTGAGTGATATGTGTGTAAATAAAAGTGATCGGGAATGTTTATTCTTGTTTGCTGTGTTTTGTCCTGGGAAAATAGTTAAGAGGGGATGGGGTGGTCGGAAGTCCGGCTTAGTGACGGTGACAAAGACTGTCTCTAGGGCTGTCTGACACTCAGGAGTGCAAGTCACTTAACTTCATATTTGTCCGTTAGTTAGATCAAAGGAGCAGTCACAGTAGCAAAGTTTGACACATAACGTCTGTAATACGAAACCAAGCCCAAAAGTGGTCGAACCTGCTTCTTTGAAGAAGGAGTTTTGATGGACAAAATCTTTTCAATTTTCTTTTCCCATGAACGAATGGAAACACTTGAAACAGTATGTCCCAGGAATTCCAGTTCCTGGTAGCCTGCAATGATTTGGGATTGTCGCGCCGTGAGATAAAAAAAAAAAAATCGAAGTCACGAGAAAACTTGACGCAAGCAAGAAAGCAGCGAATCACATGCTGGCAATGCTTACAGAACATCATCCAAAAATCTGACTGCAGAAACCGCATGCAACTTCAATATTCTCATCATTCTCGCAAAAGTTGCTGGAGCATTCTGTAGTTGGAAAGGCATGCGAACAAAATGAAACAGACCATACAGTCTCTGAAAAGACTTTGTGATTTTGCCTTTGTCAGCCATATGGATTTGCCAGTAGCCTTTAGTACGGTCGGTTTCGACAAAATACCGAGCCTGCGATAATGGGCAGAATAGATCTTCCATATTAGGTCTAGGCAAAGACTCAAAAACTGTGATTCTGTCAAAAAGTGGTCTGTATTCAACAAAGAACCAAACTGAACTCGCTGGTTTAGAAAACAAAACGACGGAAGTAGAATAAGGGAAAGTAGAACGCTCAATAACGCCAAGATCGAGCATCACTTGTACTTTGATGCCGTCATTTTCTCAGTTTCCTGTTTAGCGTGATCATGGCTTTTGTGATTCTCAGTATCCCTCTGCGCCTAGAGATCATTTTCTTCTCACAGTGCGGCCTGGAGAACAGAACTTGTCTATGATCTTGATGTCTCTGTTGCAGACGACAGCAGACGGAGAAGGTGGAGCGCTAGCAGCCTTGATGATGGTAAGGCTGAAATATGGCCTCGGTCTTGCCGGGACTGATTACGAGTGCCAAAACTTCTGAAGGCCTCTGCTGAGTGGAGTCTGTCACCCTCTTGATGTCCACGTGACAGCTTGCGGCCAGTGAACAGTCATCTGGAAACAGGAATTCACACAGAACGACCTCAGTCCCGCTGTGACGCGTTTCTAACATTAAAAGATGACTAGCCTAATGTATGATGATGTGCCTGGATGTGTGAAAGCATCGCTCGTTGATAATACATCTACACCTATATTCATGAAAGCGCCCATACATATATAGTATATATGGATCGACCGATCGTTCTGTCTGTCTATCTAATTGGCTGTCTGTTGGTCTATCTATCCCTTATCTTTGTATATGAATCTGGTCAGAGACAAGTCTTTTAATGATACAGATTGTCTTGTTTCCCACGCTATCCAAACCAGTAAACTCGAAAGAATACTGCATCCTTGTTGCAGTTTAAGACACCATCGATTGATAATCACCATGACTACGTTTGTGTCCAAGTGATCAGAGTAGAGTGGACTACTAACTGACTGACTTATATAACAAGCCAAAATCACCTACACAGCCATGCTTCAGCAATCATCGTTTGGGGTGCAATTACTTTGTCGCCTTGACTACAGATTTTGACTGCTTTGTTCGATTGTGCAAGTTCTTTATCTCTATGTAAACCTAAACTCTTGATCATCATCAGTCATTAAATGCACTCACACACACGCACGCACGTACGCACACACACACACGCGCGCGCCCGCGAGCACACACACACACACACACACACACACACACACACACACACACACACACACACACAAAAGCGCGCAATAGCGTGTGTTGGTATTGGTATGTCCATTTATTTAATAAACACAGAGAGAGAGAGAGAGAGAGAGAGAGAGAGAGAGAGAGAGAGAGAGAGAGAGAGAAACAAATTATTCATTTTAAGCTGTCATTCCAAAAGTAGGGCCTACCAGAAAAATCAGTCAATGGCTTTAGAAAATAATATAATTACTCTACAATGACGCGAAGAGGGTGAAGGAAACCATGATAATGACACCTGCAGATAAGAGACCCGTGTGGCCTCCTTGGCAAATACAAGGTCTGTTGTCCGTATCATGCTGATCACAAAGATCTGCTGGCCTCCGTTGATACACAGTATTAGTACCAGCACAGTGGAATCAGTGGAGGCCAAATTCAACCAGACCAAAAGAAATTTGTCCTGGTGTCCCACTTTTAGCTCACTGACGCTGCATTCTACCGCCAACAGGCTAGGCTGAAGCTACCCCTGATATCCACCAACAGCAGTAGGAAAGACAAGGCTGCAACCAAGTCTGAGAACTCGGTTGTAAGACCAGCCCAGTCCAGCTGGTAGAAAATGAAAAGTTCATTGGACGTAGCAGGGTAAAACTCCAGGTCAGAAAAAAAATATCAGGACACACACAAACAAATAGGCAGAGTCTGCGGTCCACACAAATGAAGTGATGGTCAAGGCAAAGAAACAGTACAGGGGCATGGAAATACCAGGCCTGGAGAAAGAACAAAATGTCAAAATAATCCTGAAGGCAGTCCAGGAAGGCCAACACTGGCATTTGAATGCGTGGGAAAACGCACACCAGAGACGTTTCAGGTGGAATGAAATATGACACATGGCATCTCCTAGGATCAGCTTTATCCTCAGATCCCTGTATCACCCTTGCCCTCGAGTTAAAATGTGTGAAATGGGAAGAATCAGATGACCCTAGTTGTGCGCTCTGTCAGAGTGAGCAAGCTGTGGAACACGAGTTGAGTTCGTGTATAGCGGCACTAACCAAGGGAAGTACATATGGGAACACAACCAAGTGCTTTAGGAGATCGTGTATTCGGTTAGCACGCCACCAGGAGGTCAGGTACAACATTCTACATGGCTGACGGCCACAGATCATGGTCTGGAAAAGCTGTAAAACCAGGAGCATAGAAGCGAGCTTTACTGTACGAAGTGGATCACTGGGGGTGGACAGCAGATCCTCCAAGATAAGAAACGATCCAGAGAAATTAAGAGTGGCATAAACACCGAACTTAGATCATAACTCGAGTTCATCAAAATAAGTTAACCTGATTGCACCCACTGTAGCCTTCGACAGGAGAATGGAAGAAGTTCATCTTTACATTACTTAGAAGTATGCCAGTCAAGCTGGCAGCTTGAGGGAATGTAGTTTCCAAACCAGATACCTCGCCATTACGATTGAAGCTAGGGGGGTTAAGTCCTCATCACCCAATGATCTCTTAAACAGCTCTCAATGGCAAGGGACCTCAAAAAGATTTCCAGGTGCATTTGGCCAAGAAGAAACAAAAGTGAACTCTGCTGAGAAAACATGTCCGATAGCTATGATGGTAAGATTTCTACTCAAAAGGAACACCTTGAGACGCCTAGCCATGTACAATGTGCAAGTCTGAATCCCAGTGGTGCCAATATATATTCACAGTAAAGGGCACCTGAAGTCAACTTAATAAGAAGTTTAGGGCCAAACACAAAATCCACTCGATGAATCCGTCAAACTTGATATTTTACATCAGCAATTCGTCGATTATGTACTTGATACAAGTTTTGAAAAACAACAACTAGAGCAGCAACAGCAACAACAACAACAACGATAAGAGAAAAAGATCTGTTAGAGTAAAAGCCAAAAAAAAGCTTTGTGTACTCCAAAAAGAAAAACTACCATCTCCCTCAATAGCATTTTCCTCTGTGACTTGACGACAGATGCAGTGATTGTGGACAATGTCAACATCAACACCTCAATATTCAGGGCCATGTGCCCCGTATCGAGTATTTTTTTGGTCAAAACAAAAAAAAATATCACTATCATATCGGTTAAATGTCTCCTCCGATCGGGACTTGCCCAAGTTAATTCACTATTCAGGAATAGTGTATAGCATGCGTGAAAAATCTAGTACTCTTTGTAGCATTTTTGTGAAACTTCCACAAGGTTTTCACATTAACGTTCACATTCAGCGCTTTCCTTACTGGTGTGATGGTAGGCACTGGTACACTTCGGTAAGATATTATTTGTCAGTAAACTGTGGCGAGCATCCTGTGGAACACATGTTTGTCCAAACTAGGGAAAATAGTCTTTATGTGATGCATATGAACAAGCCTTCGACCAGAATTACGTTTGACAGAGTTACACGAGTAAATTATATTGTACAGTATCTATCTGGATATTCTGGATGTTTGATTAAACCATACACGAAGGAAGAGTAGTTTTTAGGCATGAACTGAAAGGCGTGGTTGGACACGGCATCATGATCAGTGTTCAGCGATCATACATAATTTCGAGACGCCTTGCCTATAACATGGTTCTGGTTCTGAAGTACCAAAAACATGGTACAAGTAATCCAAGTGTACAACGTATGAGCGTTACATATTTCACACCATCTGATGTGTTTTTTACGCCCTGGCTTCAGATCCAATATGTGGAAAAATTTGTTCATTCTTATACTGGTTTTGTCCTGTTTTTTTCAATATTTTCCCCAAATGATCAACCACTTAAAGTTCCAAACGGTTTGTTCAACTGTTCTGTAACGAACTATTCTGAATTCCAGGATCACTTACACTGTAACTTGAAGCCAGAGTGTGAAGATGGCCGCGATGAAACAGGTCACTGTCACTTCAGCAGTCCTGATTGCAAAGGTCTGGTGGCTTCATATAACAAATGTTTTAAATTGATCAGACTGAATACTCTGGTGTCTTTTTCATTGGCTCCCATCTGTGCAGAAGCGAGGGTGGAAGATTGGCTTCAATAAAAACAAGGGAAGAACAAGAAGACTCCTTGCATATGTTTAGATATTTTGAAAGATTTGAGCTGGTTTTTTTTGGTTATTCATCAGGCTGGAACAATGGATATTTCGTGTACAGTAAATTCGCTAAATGGTCAGACAACACGCTGATTTACACACTAACCCCTTTCGTTTCCGGTCTTCTGGGTTCAGACATTTCAACACTGTACTTATTTGGCCAAGGGGATCATGGCCATTTCTCAGAAGAACAGATGCTCACAGTCACGCGTTACTGTGTGAAACTGCATGTCTATCATGCAAAACATTCCCTTCCCAAAGTAAAACCAATCGCCATAATGCATCAAAACACATCTTCACAAAACACCAAGCAGTTTGTATGCGTTTTTCTAAATAATCAAATATCGCATGCATTTTTGTTTTCCAGTCTCAAACAAAACCCTGGTAAAGCAATAGGCTCACATTTATATGTGTCAACAAACGTCAGTCATTCGCAGACCTGTCATGCATTTTGTCATAGGGCTACAACTACGAACATACACGCCATGTTTGCATGTGCAGATGACATTACAACCATTACATATACTTTCCTATGTGATTTTAAAAAGGATTGTCCAGATGACAGTGATGAGTCTTTCTGTCAACATCCTCCATGTCATGGTTTCCCGTGCTCTAATGCTCAGTGTCTCTTGCAAAGCCAGCGTTGTAATGAGTATTCAGACTGTCTGGACGATTCTGATGAAGTCAGCTGCAGACATTACACTGTTCCTACTCTACCATTGTTCCAGGCAGGAAGATTTCACATTAACTTGGACGGTTCTGGTTACTTCAGTCACCAGGTGATGAAAGCTGAGGAGCCTTGCCCTGATACTCATTACAAATGCACAAACACGTGGCTGTCCTGCCTTCCTGTATATACTCGATGTAACAGATATCATGACTGTATTTATGGGGAAGACGAAGAAAACTGTGAGACAGTTGCTTGTCCTTACCACTACCGATGTAGAGAATCCAAAGTGTGTGTCCATGAAGATCATCTGTGTGATGGCTGGGCTCAGTGTCCTCACCGGGACGATGAACTGATGTGTGACAGAACCTGTACTAAAGGTTGTCTGTGTCTGGGTTATTCTTTCTGGTGTAGTTGCCCCGTTCCCCTCGATTTCTTTTCTCGTATACGCCACGCGGAGGCCACTGGATCAGGAATGTCTTTGACAGATTTCACAAAAGCTGTGTATCTCGTACATCTGAGTCTGTCGTTTTGTTCCATAAATAACATATCAGGAATAGAGCTCAGCAACTTGCAGCTTTTGGATCTCTCCAATAATGATTTGACAACTCTAGACATGACAACTCTTGTTCAGCTGCCAAACTTGAGAACTATCTCCTTGGCAAACAACTCTCTGGAGAAAATAACAAATCAGGTGTTAAAACATATTCATTACTCATTGATAAAATTGGACATATCAAAGACATACCTCAGTGTTCTGAGTAGCGAAATGCATTTACATTTACCGTATTTAAGATATTTGAATATATCATCTTCTGCCATTGAAAGCATTGGATGCAAAGGTTTTAAAAACATGCCAAAATTGACTGAATTGGACATGAGGTGGAATGCAATAGATTATTTTCCTTTGGATTTGTTTTCAAAATTGTACCACCTAAAAAACATGTTTTCATCAGATTATAGGTTATGTTGTGACAATATACATTTGGAAAAAACGGATCAGATAAACTGCTTAGCAACTCCTGCAGTACTCCCTTCGTGTCGAACACTGTGTTTCCATCCAAACAGCACTCAGTTTTCTTTTGGCTGATGAGCATAGCTGCAGTTGCAGGGAATGTAGCTTGTGTTGTGATCTCATTTAGAGTTAAGGCACTGTTTGGAAGTAAATTCCTAACACTCCTTGGCCATTTGCATCTTGCCGATGTATGTACAGGAATTAACGTTGGTACTGCAATAGTAGCAAATGAAATATTTTATGAGCAATATATCAAGTATGAAAAGACATGGACCAGAAGTGTGCCTTGCAAGGTGAGTGGTTTTCTCTCCTTTCTATCCAATGAGGTGTCAGTTTTAATGACGTTGTTCATCACTTTAGATCATATCCTCATTTTCTATGTCCCGAAATACTCGTGTTTATCCCACAAAGGTTCGGTAACTGTGACATGTACAGGAATGTGGTTTGCTGGAGCATTGGTATCTCTGGTACCTTTCTTCCCGGACTTGCGCCATTGGGCCTCTCTGGTCAGTCTGGACTTTGTCGTCTGGCTTTATTTCAATCATACCAATCTATTCCAAAACTCAGGTGGTTTACGGTTACTACTGCAGTCAATGTCATGCTGTGTCTGGTGATCGCAAGTGGTCAAGTTGTCCTCTACAGACTTACACCCACATACAGAATTACGCTGGACCCAACAAACAGGTCACTTCACAGTGCCGTCCATCTCATGCGGAAAGTAGCTGTCATGGAAACTGTCTGTTGGTTTTTATTCGGTCTGGTCACCATGAAGAATGCTGAAGGAACGTCTGAGCCAGACAAGATTCATGGTACTCTGGTGGTGTTCATGTTACCACTCAACTCGTCCCTCAACCCTTTGCTGTACATGTGGACTGTAGTGGCAGAGCAACACACGCTGATCATCAGTTATGACAATGGTAAACTACAAACACACACACACACACCACACACACACACACACACACACACACACAGACACACACAGAGAGCGAGGAGAAGAGAGAGAGAGAGAGGGAGAGAGGAGAGCGAGAAGGAGAGAGATTGGAGGAGAAAGAGAGAGTGGAGAGAGAGGAGGAGAGAGAGGGTCTCGGATTAAGGGAAGGAGAGAGAGAGATGAGAGAGAGGAGAAGGGCGGGTGTGGAAGAGAGGAAGTTTGGATGAAGTCAAACATTTATAGAGAGGGAGGAGAGATTTGAGAGAATCGAGAAAGGGCAGAGAGAGTGCTACTCCTCTCATGGAGTGCCTGTAGATAGGCAAATACTGAGAAGTTAATAGTGGCGAATAGGCCTGAGTTCGAGTGGGGAGAGTCTATGAGGAGAGGTTGAAAATTTATTCATGGGGGGTCATTACGCCTCGTGAAAGGGCACTTGCATACAAACATTTTTAATATTGGCCATGACTCAGTTCGTTGCATATTCAAGAGGTGAAAATGGAACGCTGCTTAAAAGCTTCATGAAGAAAGATTCGCCGATTTCTGACTTAATTTTTGGGCAAACATGCCCTAAGCAATATGAAACTTATTATTTTTAGGCGCACATGCCATAAGCAATATGAACGTA
Source organism: Conus betulinus (assembly GCA_016801955.1). Classification (NCBI taxonomy): domain Eukaryota; kingdom Metazoa; phylum Mollusca; class Gastropoda; order Neogastropoda; family Conidae; genus Conus; species Conus betulinus. The sequence goes on along the minus strand of JADBJO010005383.1, from coordinate 42,914 downwards.
AAGTGACTTCAGAGAGAGAGAGAGAGAGAGAGAGAGAGAGAGAGAGAGAGAGAGAGAGAGAGAGAGAGAGAGACGCGTGCAAGCGCGTGCGTGCACACACACACACACACACACACACACACACACACACACACACACACACACACACACGCACGCACGCACACACACACACACACACACACACACACACACACACACACACACACACACACACACACACATTGAGACGACAAGATGGCGGAAACGGATGTGAAAACGGATGTGAACTGAGAGTCCAGAGTCCACTGAAACAAACACATCTCTACCCAGAAGCATGACGAGATTGACCAGATCTAGAAAGTGTTGGAGGTCGTTTAAATCATGCGACGACCAAAGAACTCTCGGTAAAAGAAAAGAAAAGAAAAGAAAAGAAAAGCCGAGTGACATATATTTCAAGAAAAGAAGTTTTGGAGCGACACCTGTGGCAAAGCCCTGAGACGCCGACGACGAGTAAACCCAGGAATCGAGGTCTCAGTAAGCATGCCCAATGAAAATAGTCCAGTGATCTCTCAGAAAGACTTGGTGAGTGAAATCGGAGATCTAAAACAAATGACACAGATTTGAAGTGTCAAAATCTAATCACTGGAAGTTCCGTCATTTGAAGCTTACTCATTTGTTCATCTATTCAGGCTGAGAACCAGAGGTGATTCAGTGCTTGGCCAAATCAAACCAATTACGTATACACTGGTATTGTGGTAACTGCCCTGCCAGGCTCAGCCTGAATAGATGGACAAATGAGTAAGCTTCAAATGACGGAACTTACAAATTATCACAACAATTGGTAATCTTCAGCATCAAAATTATAATGGAGGACATAATTATATTGCTATGGTCACAAGTGATATGCAATGAATACGTTAGTATACATTTTAATGTAAATCTCATCACCAAAGGCGTGTCGTCGCTAATGCTGCCATCATCATCATAATTGATGTGTTATTGTCGTCGTCGTGCCCCTCTAGCTCTCTTTTCTGTCATTACTCTCTTAGATTTATGATTTGAAAGGAGAATAAAACAATCCCGAAGGCAAATTAAATGTTTAAAAAAAAAAATGGGGGGCTTCCCACGCTTTCTCACACATTACGAGAAAGCGTGGGGGCGCCCCACACGCTTTCTCACAATTGCGAGGAATCACCCGAAGCTGTCAGCGCACGCTTTCTCGCAATCACACGCTTTCTCACACATTGCGAGAAAGCGTGGTGTGTAACAGACCTGTCTGTGCAGAGGCCACCAAATCTCCATCAATAGGCCGAGATCCCCAACAGCCAGTCTCACTTCACCGAGGTCTGCACAGAAACTGGGCTACAAGCTGAAAGAGAAGAACACTGATCAGAGTAAAGAAAGCACAAAAACTCCAGAAACTACAAATGACGCAAAAACTTCAAATGACATCAAAGCAACACCCTATAGAACTACCATGCTTCTACCATCGGGAATATAAACAAGATCTCCTGCTCGTCGTCCTTTTACATGATTCGGTCATGAACAACATCAACAGGGAAAAGACTTGGTCGACCTTACGGCTTTGAGGCACTGTCAACATGAGCCAACATGAACGAAAATGTACAGTGTGCATTTGAAAATGTCCTAACCTCAAAAAATCAATGGATGGCATAGTTATTCATTATGGTGTCAATAACATCCGATCCAAAAGTTGCCAGCAAACGCTTTGCACAGTGCATCGAAAACATCGCTTCCAACCATCCCAGAGTGAAAATGATAACTAGTTAGATCGCTCCTGTAAACGATCTCGAGCTGGAAGTAAGAAGAGAACTCTTCAACACTCTCATGGACACAGAGTTGTTTGGCGTTGGGAACATCTCCTTCATCAGCCACTCAAATCTACAAGCTCATGCAATGTATCTTAAGAACGATCTTCATCCGACTCCCAGTGCATCCAGTGTTCTTGCAGGAAATGTTGGGAGACCTCCTCTGGACGGCCCCACGCAAGCAAGACCGAAAGATGGAGACCCATTGTGCCGTACCCATGTATGTCCTACCCATCACATACTGCTTTCTATACACAACCACCTTTCGATGGTGACCTCCAGATTCGCACCATAGTGGAACACCTACAATGCCCTGAGAAACTGGCAGTAGATCCCAGAGTACTTAAAAAAAAACTCTGCACTGTGTAGATTGGTGTTACTTCAGCCCGTCATTCCATTGACTGTTCTCTTGCCTTGTGTGGGACTAGTTCACCGTCAAAGAGCTTTTTCTGTTTTTTTTTTTAAATTGCCGCCCCCCTCTCTGTCTCTGTCTCTGTCTCTCTCTCTCTCTCTCTCTCTCTGCTTTATCTACTAAATTGTTAAAGATCATGCAGTGGAACTGCAGATCCATGACAAATCAACAACGACACACACACACACACACACACACACACACACACACACACACACACACACACACACACATATGAGAAATTAGAGTACAGCTTTTGCGCCTATGCAGTACCAAGTAATATGCCTTGCGTATATTGCCTTGCGACGAGTCTGAAAGTCAATGATCATTTGATTTTAAACAGTGTCTGTGCACTCGCCTAAAGGGCCCGTGAAAAAAAAATTACAGATTGCATGAACACATTACAGGATTTAACAAAGAAATGATTAGTATGTGGCGATCTTAATGGTCATTCACCATTTTTGGAAAAGGATTGTATAACTATAACTAGTAAGACATTCATTGAAAATGTAGTCGATTCTTGCTTTTGTCTACTAAATGACAGAAGTGTACCGAGAATTCCTGACATACCAAAACAAAGGGCCTCTACAACTGAATTGTCTTTAATTTCACCAGTTCTTGTTCATAAATATACTTATGAGACGTACACTATACTTTTGGTAGTGATCATCTACCAGGTTGTACTGCCAACGCCAATGAGCAATCAGCACAGCATGATCAAAAGAAAGACATTATCTTCCAATTAAACTACAGCCATGCTAACTGGGATAGACATGAAAACTAGTAAGATCACAAAATACAGACAATATAAGAGGTGATAATATTGATCATTCTAATTCAAGATTCACAGAAACTGTTTTCCTGGCTGCTGATGTTTCTAATCCTAAATATCCGTTGGTAAAGTCGGATAAACACTCAGGAAATGTTTGGTGGAATTCAGACTGTCAGAAAGCCATAGACGGTAAACAAGAAGAGTATTGAATCTGTTTGAAAGATAGAAGACCAGAAAGTCACCTTTCAATAAGAAAAGCAATCTCGTTTTGTAACAAAAACAAGAGTTCGGGCCAGGCGATAGCTCTCGTCCTTATTCTGTAGAAATAGAGTTCACAGTCACAAAGACCTTCAACAGAGTGGACAAAATTCAACGACACGAAAAATGAAATAAAACTATCCCTCTTTCCAATTAAAGTTCACGGCAAGGAACTTACGAGTAACTCAGAAAAGGCTGAATCATTTGTAGATATGTTTGCTAACACGATGAAGGTACACAATCTGTCAGAAAAACACACAACTTTTAAGAAAATGAGACAGCAAGGGATATATATATATATATATATATATATATATATATATATATATATATATATATATATATATATATATCACAAATAAAACTAGAGAGCCAGCGAGAACTCCAAAAAACGCTCAACCGGGAAGGGAGCGACATAAGTTTAAAAATGTGATTAAAAAGAGATTAAAAAAACACCAACAAGCTTGTTTCCAGCTCTCTGCTCTCTTCAGGGTGTTCATTTTTGGGCACGCTACCGGTGTGTTATATATATGTGTGTGTAAGCGTGAGTTCTGCATGTGTTTCACGCGGCCTGTATCTTTTTACAATTTTGATTTTTGGGGGGTGCGTTCAGGGAGGGTGTGTTAAGGAATGGTGTGTTGACAAGAATTTCCATTTGTGCCTGCAATTGTTTATGATCTCAACTTTTGAATTCAGAGTTGCTAGATGAGGTTTGCATAATATCAGCCACTTTTCTGTAGAACATAGGTTGCATTTTTTTTAGAGATATTGTTGTATGGTGCTGCTCTTTTTATAATTTTCCATGATATATTATAGTCTATTTTTTCATCTTTAAGTTTCCAAATGTGTTTGCTTAGTTCTGTTTGGTTTTTTATATATTTTTCATTTTTGAAGGACTGTTTATGGTTTGCATATCTAGTTTTGAAATGGTTTGCAGTAATCCCTATGTATGTTTCTTTGTCACTATCAGTTGTTACTGTGGCTTGGTATACAATATTATGTGTAAAGGCATTTATTATTCAGGGGGCATTGATCTTTTTTTTTGTTGCAGTTACAAGATGTCCTTTTGTTACCCTTTTTGGCTGTGTTGCCTTTAGTTTTGTTAGATGAGTCAATTATGTTTTTGAGGTTGGGCATACATGAATATGATAGCTTGACGGTGTTTTTTATTGAATATTTTAGATAGTACATGTTCTTTGGAAATGATGTTATAAGAATTTTAAGAAATTCTTTTCCTACATTAGTCTTTATTCTTCCATCATATGGGGGATTATACCATATTATCTTCCTTTTCCTGTTTTTCTTATTACTGTTCATGTTATTATCTGGGTTGTATTGTAGTTTGTAGTTGTAGCCACTTTTTTTCAGTGCCTCTTGGTATTCAACTGCTGCACTGTTGAATACTTTCTCGTTGCATGACAGGTTAGATAGTCTTTTGTTTATGCCATTGGGTATGGTTTTTAGGATAGAAGGTGGATGGTTACTTTTGATGTCTACGTAGAGATGGTGTATCATTAGGTTTTTTATATGGTTTGTATACATGATCATTAAGGTCTAATGTATGTCTAGGTAGTTTACTACCTTCTTGTTGGCTTCTACTGTGATTTTTAAGTTGTGGCTTTGGAAGATTTTTGCAAAGTTCTTTTTTTTTTTATTTTCAATGTTTTTGGTTTATTGTTTAGCGCGGCGGGGCCATCGTCTCTGTACAAGCCAACCTGTTTACCAAGTGTTTTCTGTATATTGGATAACATAAATAGTCCAACTAGTTCACATGTTTCGGCACCATCATATATGAACCCATTGTGACATCAAATGTGGAATTATTGCTGGTTTTTTTTTGTCCAAGTATCATTACTGCTGTGGAGTAGAGTTTTTTTTAGTGTGGAAGATGATTTCCATCTCAGCCTCTGTTATGTTTGTATATTTGTTAGCAAATTTTAAAGCTTTGGTAAGCAATTCCTCATCTATGGATGGATAAAAAATCCACTATGTCAAAAGTGATGAACACTGTGTTTTTCTGTTTGTTAATTTCCTTGAACCATTGGATAACTTTCGTAGCTATTTTTCCAAAGGTTGTATTCAGTGTTTGATTTTATGTCCTCTATAGACTTTTCCAGAATTTTTTTTTGCTTATTTTGCCTAATTCAGACTTGGATGGGTTTATTAATCTACATGTTGGGTTGTTGGGGAAATAGGTTTGTGATCTTTAAGTGTTATAAAAGCTTTTTTATTGCTGTTGTTTCTATCCTATCATTTAGATCCATACGGTGCACAAGTTCTTTTTCTTTTTTACAAATGCTGTCATATGTGGTTTGATCCGTTTTTTTTGTAGTTTTTCTGAATATTTTTGTTGAGGAGTTGAGAGTATTCATTAGGTTCCATTTTTTATAGAAATGCTTGTCTTATCGGCCTTTACGAATACCTTTTTGTCATTTTGAATTTGTTTTATTTCATTTTGTAATTTTGTTTGGAAATTGTGTATGATTTTCTGAATTCAATATTGGCTATTAGTCTTTTCATATTGTCTTCAAAAGGTTTCATTTCCTCTATTATGGGTGGCGATCTCCATGACTTAAAACCGTATGTTTTTTTATCTTCACATTTTGCATCAGGGTTCAGGAAGAAGAACGCCTTCCATCTCATGTTGCGCACAAATTTTTCAGTCTGCTCTATTAGTTTTTTTATGTAAGATTGTGGGTTAGAAAACGGTATATTTTTAGTGGACTGCCCCCAAGTTGATTTTCTCCATTTTAAGTTTAGGTTCTGTCAGGCTAGAGTGCTCAACGTAAGGAGCGATTATCACAAATAAAACTAGAGAGCCAGCGAGAACTCCAAAAAAACGCTCAACCGGGAAGGGAGCGACATAAGTTTAAAAATGTGATTAAAAAAGAGATTAAAAAACAATTGCAGGCACAAATGGAAATTCTTGTCAACACACCATTCCTTAACACACCCTCCCTGAACGCACCCCCCCAAAAATCAAAATGTAAAAAGATACAGGCCGCGTGAAACACATGCAGAACTCACGCTTACACACACACAATATATATAACACCGGTTAGCGTGCCCAAAAATGAACACCCTGAAGAGAGCAGAGAGCTGGAAACAAGCTTGTTGGTGTTTTTTTTAATCACATTTTTAAACTTATATATATATATATATATATATATATATATATATATAAAGACCCCCGGCTGATGATGAACACCAATCGAATGCTCCACTTACTTTACAAGAGATTCATGAGATTGTTTCTTCTCTTGGTGCCAAGAAAACTTCAGTTGGTATGGACGCAATTTCTAAACGATTAATTGAAACATTTCCCTAAGAATGGGTACAGCTGTTGCTTGACTTATTTCAGAAATGTTGGTTCAGGGCATCATTCCATGATTATGGAAACATTCTATTGTTGTATCACTATCAAAAACAGGGAAAGTTGAAAAGTGACAAAAAATAATTACAGACCAATTGCACTTACCTCTCACACTGGAAAACTCATGGAAAAAAATCATTTTAAACACACATTGATATACTACTGTAATAAGATTGGAAAATTCTGATGAATCAAACAGGATTTCGAAAAGGCTGATCAGTTGTTGACTATTTGATTAAACTCGATTTTTAAAAAAACAAAAAACATCAGTATGCCCGCAGTAAGAAAATATTGTCCATTTTAACATAAAAAAAAACATATGATCATGTATGGCATTATCAATTTGAATATGAATTAAAGTCTATCGGAAATATTTGCTATTATCTTCAGAATTTCCTCACAGGAAGATGTGGAAGCAAACAGATGTATGTGGATTAAAGTAAACATGAAAAAAACAACGTCTAAAAGAAAGCTTACGAACATGTGTGAACACACTATTGATCCCCGGTACAGGGTTGGCTTTTCAGGTTTCTTCCCGACGTACATTCACCCGATACTGTGAATCAGCAGAGGCGCCCCTGCCCATCTCGAAGGATGTCACAGACTTCGCTACATACGTCCACGAGGGAGCAGTCCATCGATCAATGGAGCATCGAGCCTAGATGCGGGGGGAGGGGGGGGGGGGGATCTCCAAGAGAGGGGTCTTCTTGCGACAGTGGGCCTTCAGTGCTGCAAAAGACTTCTTCCTCTATGGACATCAGTTGAGTGAACCCCGGTGTCAGTGTGGCTGTGGTGTGAGGCGTTGTAGTGGGGGGTGGTCCTACCCCTTTCAGGAGCACTCTGCCACTGGGCAACAAACTGTCGGACTTGTTTTTGTTTGTTTGTTTGTTTTTTAAATTGTAACCGTTTTTTTTTTTCGGGTGTAGACCCCGTTTGCGTGCTAGTCATGTTTCTGATTTTATTTTTTTTTTTTTTTTTCTTTTGGGGGGGGGGGGGGGGGGGGGGGGGGACTAGCAATAGTGGGCTAGGCATTTTGGACTTGGCGGGTATCTCTGGAGTTTTATATGTTTACGATCGATTTCTTTTTTACTAGTAGGATAATTAGCTATCTATAAGGGTGCTTTTCTCTTCTATACCCCTCTTTTCTCCATACATTCTGTCTATTCTCCCTCTTCTGTGATAGACCCCAAGTCCCAATAGGAATGTGAATGTGTATGTGTGTATGAAAGAATAAAGTGTTGTTTTTGTCGTGTATTCTTGGCTCTTGTGCTGAGTGGTGAATGTGCGACTT
>JADBJO010005383.1:30000-32500 GCA_016801955.1 Conus betulinus | reverse complement strand
CGGGGAAGCACAGAACAATGAAACGATCCAGAGTGATCAAACATATGATCAGAGCGGACACCTCACTGGACAACAGAGACAGAAAACCGGCCAGCTTACAGGTCAGGCTGTTTTTCCACGTGTCATCATGATGGAGGTATCTCCCTTGGTAATGGATGTCAGCTGAACCGATAACGGCCGTGTAGACACCATCAGAAAGTCAGCCATGGTCAGGTTGGTAACAAACACACTGAAACCGCTTGAAGAGGTCACACTCCGCCTAAACAAACGGGTACAGAAACAGAAGACGTTGCCAGACACGGACAGACAGGCCACCAGCCACAAAAATCCTCGGTATGTCCATGACTGTAATAAATCTTCACACGATGATATCTCATCTTGAGGGGCATCACAAGAGATAATGCCAAAGTTATGAGGTAGAATTTCACTGCAGCAAAGTTTATAGGTTTGTGAGGAGATAGTATGCAGACGAGAAAGCCCCGTAAAAATGTCCGGGTGAAAAGTTTTTATAGGACTTCCATGCGTGTACAGCTCAGTCAAGTGCAATAGGAACTGAAAACCATTGGAACCAATAGTATGGATGGACGTAAAAGTTAAATTCAGTTTCTGTAAGGTAGAAAACTGTGCTAAGACTTTGGAATCAAATTCTGTTAACGTTGTATATGACAGATCTATCATAGACAGCATGGTTTGTTGGATATTAGAGGAAGTGTCAGAAAAGATTGTCTGGATGGGATTGCTAGACATGGACAAGGACTGCATGTTTTCTAAACCGAGAAAAGAAGTAATGTTAATGTGCTGTAGACTGTTGTCACTGAGGTTAAGGACCCTCAAATTTAACAATTTTAATGCAGGCAATATGGTCAGAGAGCAGTTGACAAAAATCAGACGGACAAGATAGGCATTACTATCTACATCAGACAGTGTCATTCCGGAGCCTGAAGCGTCCAAAGAGCGGATCTGGGGAATCATGGCTGCATGAAAAGGCTGAAAACAAAGCAGAGAATGCACCTGACAGAGACAACCCACAGGACAAATGACATTGCACCACAGCTCATCGTCATGCATTGGACAGTGAGGCCAGCCATCACACATATGATCGCTATGCACACAAATCGTTGAAAACCTGCATTGGAGAAGTCCTGGACATTTTACTTCATCACAGCCTAATTCATCTTCATGCCCTCTACAGTCGTGCATTCCATTGCATCGGGTGTAAATTGGGCGACAGTCATTTAGTTGACCGGGACAGCGGTAGTGACTGTCGGGGCATGTCTCACTGAGATTCATCTTCACAGTGGTGAACCGTGAGATTCCATTGAAATTGACCAGAGCAGGAGAAGGAACACGTAATACATCAAAGTGTTCATCTTCGAAAGCAACACAATTTCCTTTCGTCTGATTCATCCTGACAGTGAGACAGTTGATCACACACGTTGCTATATGACACACACTGACCACTGTTACATCTGAACAATGTGCTGGTACAATGCGGATGCTGACAGAAGGATTCATCACTGGAATCCAAACAGTCGGCTGTGAAGTCACAGACCAAGGTGTAGGACACAGTGGTTTTATCTTCTGCACTGCAGGTAAATGTGTGAGTTAAAGTGACATCAAGGTCTGTGTGAGTCAGCACTTTCATAGGCAGTGATTGGTTAGGAAAAAGACACAGAGATGAATACTGTTGACTACATGCGTCATCCTGACTGGAACCACAGAACAGTTGTTTATGTGTCGCACCATCATCATGGCAGACTGTTACAGAGTGTTGTGTGTTTGACAGCCATGATTTTGACATACCTATGGCACCTCTGATCGGACGAAGGGATTCTTCTTTCGTCTTGTTTATTTTGACATCACAAATCACGGATTGTCCCCATCTTCTTTGGTGAAATCCCCGGCTTTCAATTGAAACTGACATTTGTTTCAAGGACAGAATACAGGATATTTACGACCTAGACTTACAAATGAACCTTTCAGCAAATGGTGGAAGACAGTTTTGTCTTTACTATACAAACTGTGTCTATACATATTAGGTAATGTCAAACAGTTACTATGCAAGCCAACCAAAAAATGTCCTAGTCCACTCCAATGTCGATTTGACTTTTTGGTTATTTCGCTATATGAATCATATACGCAGGTAGGAAATGCTGGTGTCCCATCATACAAACAGCATTTTGTATCACCCCTTCTGTGGTATTGTCTTTCATCTCTGTAAGGTCCAAAACGCAGACCTTTAACGATAATCTTGTAACAACGGTCACATAATGCTACCATACCACTACATTCAACACTGCTGAAGGGGCAGTGTTCTGTTTCATCCCGTCCATCCTCACACTCGGTCTTCAGGTTACACGCCATGTGATGCTGCTGAAAGCTGAAATAATGCTCCACCGAACAATTCCAAAATCCGTTTGATAACTTCTGGGGGGCTTCCTTTTCAGGGAAAAAGGACAAGAAAAAAGCTGGAAACATTGTGTGTTTGCGTCTTGGAAGC
>JADBJO010005383.1:17500-22500 GCA_016801955.1 Conus betulinus | reverse complement strand
AGGATAACGCTGATACATCTTTGATTTTGGCCATATAAAAAAAAATGTTATTGATAGTTGGTTAGTGCAGTATGTTTGGTATGATCATTCTTGTTCATTGATTTTTTTTTCGACTATGATAATATGTCTAGAAGAGGAAAAAACAAGCAAAACTGTGTAAACACTATACATGACATATTAACTGATACATTAGAACTATTAAAAACGATAGAATTTGACAGGAGACATCGCTTCAATAACATGCCTTACTCACCTACCATTGGCAGATGGACTTTCTATAAAGTTGAATAAGAAGTTAAAGAACAGCTCAATAATCATAGGTGAAGACTATACACCGAGAGTCTGGGACACCTGGAAGGGTCTAGGACCACACTTAAAAGGCCGCCAGAGATAGTAACAAAAGGGCCACCATGATAGTAACAAAAGGGCCACCATGATCTGTGATCATCTCCTCACTGAGGGCAAGAACTTTGTTCTGGATGGGAATGATCATGAGATGAGGGGCTGGTCAGCCCCTGGCATCAATGTTAAGATCCACAACCAACACTGACAAAAATATGAATTCCCTGATCGAAAATCCAAGTGTAGTCACTCCTGATCTGACACTGGGTGCGATTATAAAATAGGGAAACACACGTGCTCATGACCGTATGCCATGTTCACCGGGTGAGGGACTTAGGCAGTGTCAATGTATGATAAGAAGTTGTGATATTCTTGCTAGATCTTCACAGAATGGAAGGATTTGTGATTCCGCCTGTGGTGAAGCACGTGGAAATGACATGCATCGTCACTGTTGGGAGAAGATAGCCCACAGAAGCGTCTTGATACATGAAAGCAAGAATGAAAGTATGAATGACAGTCTCTTTGAAACTCGACAAAATTTGAATCAGACAGATTGAACTAGTACGCCCATTTTCTTTTTCGTTATTGGAATGTGGATGGCCTTTCGTCTAAACTCAATAATCAACAGTTTTTATCATATATATATATATATATATATATATATATTATAATTTCATTTACCACGGCAGCTTGTTGTCCTTGTGTCTTTTTTCTTTTATATATATATATATATATATATATATATATATATATATATATATATATATATATAAGAAAAAGAAAAAAGACACAAGGACAACAAGCTGCCGTGGTTGTAAATGAAATTTTCGGCTTTATTTGCCTTCATCAGCACATGACATCCTCCCTGAGTGCCAGCAGGTAAGGTAGTTTTATATATATATATATATATATATATATATATATATATATATATATATATATATGTGTGTGTGTGTGTGTGTGTGTGTGTGTGTGTGTGTGTGTGTGTGTGTGTGTGTGTGTGTCTTCGACTTCGTGTATCTTGTTGAAACTGTTATAGAATATGTGGATTTCTGTCTGTTCCCCCATCATTCTAATTTCATTGTCGTTGTTGTTGTGATTGTGATTGTGTGTGTGTGTGTGTGTGTGTGTGTGTGTGTGTGTGTGTGTGTGTGTGTGTGTGTGTGTATGTTTTCTTAAATCTGCAATTTAGTTGACAAGACGGGGAAGGAGATCAGGTGGAGTGGTGTGTTTGATTAGAACAGAGTTTAAGTCTTCGGTATCTGAACTAAAATATGAATAAGATAACATTCTGTGTTTTTTAATCAATAGAAAACTATTTGTTTCGAAAATGACCTTGTTTATGTATGTGCATTTTTACCTCTCATTAATTCTCTACATCATGCAACAGTTGACGTTGAAGGCGGAATCAGTTCTCTCGAAGAGGTGTTCATGGACAAAATATCGTTATATGATAAAGTTGGCATCTTTTTGTCTGAAGACTGGAATTGCAGAACAGCAGACACACACACACACACACACACACACACACACACACACACACACACACACACACACACACACACACACACACACACACACATATATATATATATATATATATATATATATATATATATATATACATTAAAAGGAAACACAACGCACTTAATGTCATAATATTTTGCCAAATTTTCGGCCATGCGGCCTTCTTCTGGGTCTTGTTTATTGACAAGGTAAGAACGTCATAAGTATTGACGCATTGAACAAAGTTGTCATAGCTATGACGTCAGTGTTTCTGCCATTAAAAAAAAAAAAAAATTGGGATTCAGAGATAAAATTGAGAGATTGAGAAAGAAAAAGAGACGCCCATATACACGCACTCGCACACACTCACACACACGCACTTACACACACACACACACACACACACACACACACACACACACACACACACACACACACACACACGCACACACACATACACAAACGCGCGCGCGCGCGCGCGCGCATATCCACGTGTCTCTCTGCCACCGAGTCCGCCAGAGAACCAAGTGCCTCTGCCACAGGGACAATTCCATAACAGTATTACACATATACACACACACGTGCAGATCACATAAAGAATTCCACCCAACCACATCATGCACCACCCCTCCCGTAAGTTAACCAAGATTCCCCCATCTCCACTCTGCAAATCAGTGTCCATCGGAGTCAAGGGCCGTTGAGCCCCAAAGATAAACTGTCTTTAGTTTATTCTTCCAGAAATCTTCTCTTCTCTGTCTTGCGGTTTTGTTCAGGCTGTGGACCTTTTCCACCACAATGCATCTCATGTTCTTCAGAGAGTATTCAGGTAAGTTGAAATGATTGTTGACATGAACACATGCACCTTTGTTCAACTTGATGTTAGACCTGTGCAGATAGAAGCGATCTTTCAGTGTCAGCATAGTTTCACCCATGTACTGTGTGCTCTGACAGTTGGTGCAGTACAGCATGCAGACGATATTGCTGCTGTCACAGGACAGTCTCTCCTGTCTGCATACTACTGAATGTTCTGCTCTCAACTAGATGGTTTTCCTTTCAGTTGTAATGAGTTTGATATGTTCAGTGTTAGTGATAAGAATAATGAAACAGGTCTCATAAGACATTCAAAAGTTTAGCGCTGAATGTGTATGCAATAATGACTTTGAGTTTTTTACGCCGCCTTTAGGTTGTGTATCACAAATGGTGTATGCAATGGTGATCACACTGGTCACTGCGTATACATGTCGGAAACAGGAAGTCCTGTGGATGACTATTTCACTGTTTCTGAAGATCTTTTTGATACGATAAGAAACTGATGCCAGCTTTACGTCTCAGATATGATTGATTCTAACCATCAACCACTGGAATTTTATCTTGATGCAAATAATGATCTAATGAGTGCAGTAATATACCATCCTTTATTAAGAAAATAGTTTGGAAGGATGATTTCGCACATCAATTTCATGACTGCATACGTTCTAGAAAAAACGAAAGAGAAACTTTACCTACCCAGCAGTTTGATGAAGACTGACCTAAATCAGGCACTAACTTTGCTAATGATTGATACGAAAACAAACAGCTTTTACGAAAAAGAAAATTGATACAAATCAGAAAACATCAAAACTGGAAGCGTAATATCAGAAAACTGTTGAGAAAATGTAGACAGTCTTCAAAAAATAAAAATAATGAATAAAATAAAGAAACATAAGAAGAAAAAAGACTTGTCCTTAACAGAGAATGTAACTGAGAAAAAGAACAATACAGCCTTTTGCGAAGTTATAAGACAATACAACACAATTGTAACAAAGGAAGAAAAATGGTCAAAACAAAACTGTACCTGAGCAACTGATTATGTGCATTTATGACCATAAAGAATTTTGGCATAATATGAGCAGCATTTCCAGTCAGAATAAGCTTCAATCCAACAAAATCTGTGTTCAAGAATAGTTTCAACATTTCAAAGAAGTTAAAAAAAAAAACAACTACATTGATGGTAATAGAAATATTTTACCGATGCTACTCATGTTCCATACAAAGAAAACAGAGAAGCCATGAGTGTCAACAACCAGCAACGAGACCCACTACGACTACAACAGGAAGACATCACTGAAGTTGACAAGTTTGTCTACCTCGGCAGTGTGGTCAGCAAAGATGGAGGTACAGATGAGGATATCAAGAGCCGCATCAATAAAGCCAGGCACAGCTTTACTGCGCTACGGCCTATCTGGAATTCCTCTGCCCTCTCACTCCGCAACACATTATCTACTCAACATATTCTTTTTGAATGTCCAGTTCTAAAATCTTTATATAACATTCTAAAAATAGATATTGCTTCATTAGGGGCTTTGCATCAAATACTTTACAGCCCCAAAATGATTGATATAGCAAAGGCTATATCGAGTTCTGTGATCGTTCATCTGTTGTAATTGATTTACCCAGTTTAAAATTATTGTTTGGTAGTTAATAGGCAAACTTTCATGTATATATGTTTTGCGCGCGCGCGCACACACGTACACATACACACACACACACACACACACACACACACACACACACACACACACACACACACACACATACACGCGCGCGCGCACACACACACACACACACACACACACACACACACACACACACACACACACGCACGCACGCTCATGCATACACGCTCACACACACACACGCGCACGCGCGCGCGCACACTCTCTCTCTCTCTCTCTCTCTCTCTCTCTCTCTCTCTCTCTCTCTCTCTCTCTCTCTCTGATAAACACACAGGCGCGCGCACGCGCGCATGCACGCACGCGCGCGCTCGCACACACACACACACACACACACACACACACACACACACACACACACACACACACACACACACACATCATATAATGCACTTACACACATACATATATATTTTTTTTTCTTTAAATTTTTCTTATAGTCTAATATCACCATCGTTGTGAACAGACTCTAAATTAAATCAATCAATCAATCAATCAAATCACTCCAACAACAAGATCAGAATCTTCAACTCAAATGTGAAATCTGTCCTTCTGTATGGTTGTGAAATGTGGCGAACAACAAAAACAACCACCCACAAACTCCAAACATTTATCAAGAGATGTCTGCGAAACACTGTGAACATCAGATGGCCAGATGTT
>JADBJO010005383.1:0-7500 GCA_016801955.1 Conus betulinus | reverse complement strand
CCAACATTTCCATCATCTAAAACTGAACCATCAGTAAACACCTGAAAATGATTTTGATATCTTTCGTATACATGTGATTTTGCTAAATTTGTGATGATATTAATATTTACTCTTTTTTTGATATCAGAAAATATCTATTTTTGAACATTTAATCAAATCAGAAGTGTATGTAGCTATTGTTTCTTGCGATTTAATCGTGTGTGTGTGTGTGTGTGTGTGTGTGTGTGTGTGTGTGTGTGTGTGTGTAGGGGAATAGGGAGATAGTGGTAGGGAAAGTGAGAATTTATGTGTATTCTTGTGAGTGCGAATGTGTGTGTGTGTGTGTGTGTGTGTGTGTGTGTGTGTGTGTGTGTGTGTGTGTGTGTGTGAATGGGGGTGGGTGGTGGAGAGGGTGAGGGGTGTGGGGGTGTGGGCGCCTGTTCTGTATGTGTGCGTCTGTGTTTGCATCTGTGTTTGTGTCTCTGTGCGTGTGTGAGAAACGAGAGAGGACAAAGAGAGAGAGAAGGAGAGAGACAGAGACTGAGAGAGACAGAGAATGAGAGACAGGGACAGAGAGAGAGAGAGAGAGAACGCTTGTGTGTGTGTTTGCGCACGCGTACTTCTGGGCGAACGTGCGTGCGTTAGCGTTGCGCTTGTGAACAAAGAGAGAGAGAGGGTGTCACTAATCAATGTGAAGCAAAACAGCTGTTACTGTCTCCCACCATACCCACTCCGTCGGTTTATGGAGCAACGGCGCTAGCGGCCACTGGTTTCCAATACTTCTCAGCTTTTAACACACTTTTGTTTCAATCCTCGGTGTGTTCTAACACGATCTGCGAATCTGAACAGAATGCCACATGTGACAGATCAGGGGATAGGGGGGAGAAATCTGAGTAAAAACCGAAAAGCCTCTCTTGAGTTAGGAGTTTGGAGTCAGGATTAGTAATAGTAATGATGATGGACGTTTATGGCGATGTATACTTAGCCTCAGGTGCCTACAGGCTTCTTTGAACGCAAACAACACACACACACAAACACGCGCGCACGCACGCGCGCGCGCGCGCGCACACACACACACACACGCACGCACGCACGCACGCACGAAACGCACGCGCGCGCGCGCACGCACGCACACACACACACACACACACACACACACACACACACACACACACACACACACACACACATACGCGCGCGCGCATTATAAGGCAAGGAGGAGTACAGTTACAGAGTCCGTAAAATGTGCAACCTTGAGAAATGGCGATGGAACAACAGCAACAACAACAGCAACAACAACAGCAACAACAATAGCAACAACAACAGCAACAACAACCGAAATAACAAAACACAAACAACAACAAGAAGATTGCAGATTTCGATTTCAATCTCAACGTATGGACCATTCCATATACACTTCACTACATCTGCTAAGCTAAGAGACCACACCGCCCAAGATTTACAGTTGACGGATAAATAATCTACTGACAAGATAACAGGATTTAAAACAAGAGTCTAACGGATGCGACTCAGCAGATGTCTAACCTGCGTATTAGCATAATGCGCTGCTCATACCTTGGGTACCACATACCTAACATAGTCTGCGACACTATTATAATGTGTGTCCTAGTGTACGTGGTGTATAGTAGTAGTAGTAGTACTTTAATTTTACGTCTTTTCACAAACTATGTGATATTAGGCAAGAAAGGAGAGATAGGCAAATACAGGGAGATGGACAGAGTTTAGCGGAGGGTGGTGTACATAACATCAGAAAACAATTAGACAAACGAATAAACAAAACAAACCTACACACACTATCAATATCAGATTAAAGCAAATACCTGACTGGACTACAAATCAAGCAGAAAGTAACTTTCAAAGCAAAATCAATATCAGAAAAAAATATCTGTCACAGACATGCCTGATAAATGTGGCAGAAAAAGCCTTGAGAGGCACACATTCGAACAAAACATGATCTCTTGTCAATTTTGTTTCCCCGCATATGCATTTTGTTGCAGAGCTATATTTAGTTCTAAAAAAGCATCCAGTTTCAATCGATGAAATAATGAAACGAAGTTTCTGTATTGATGCATATCATAAATGTGCAGATTTTGGATGCTTTTGAAATGATCAATACTAAAAAGAGGGTTATTTTGTGTCTGAACATGAGTAACAGCTTTGTTCTGCCCATTTCTAAAATTTCCTGAAATATTCCCAAGCTGTTGTTTTAAAATTTGTTGACTCTCTTTCAAAGTGAACGGTATGGAAATAGTTTGTACCCTCGTTCCATTTTCAGCGCCTTTTTTTTTTCGCACATCTGTCAGCAAGTTCATTGCCCGAAATTCCACAGTGTGAAGGAACCCAGAAGAAAGTTATATCTGTTCCTTTACATATCAAGACGTGGATTAAATGTTGAATTTCCTTCAAAATAAAGTTATCTGAATTTGAATTTAAAAAAAACTTAATCGATTGTAACACTGACAGCGAATCTACACAAAAAACAACACTTGAAAAAAAAATTGACTGTGGTAAATCAATTAGAAATGTCAACGCCATAAGTATCGCTATCATTTCAGCTACGAATATGGAGCGATATTTTCCAATGAAATATGCTTTTTCTACTTTCAGGCGATGGAATAACAAATGCTGATCCGGCCTCTTTGTTACTCGTCAACGATCCATCTGTGTACACCTTAAGATGGTTGGAATATCTATCTTGCATTTGCATCTTCGTTAAATATGACAAGATGTAAGGCTGATTTGCTTTCTTTGTATCAGTGTAATCAAGATCAAACTTCGCCCTCTTTCTTTCCCAAGTTGGAATGGGATCTATAAGAGACGTTTTTGACAAAGACGTAACATCTATATTACTTTTCTTAAACAAATCAGCAGTGTATGAACTGATAGTGCACAGAGAGGCAATATTTTTTTGCTCTTTTTGGATAATCACTCTCTGGGTTTATAGATATTTCCGTTTCATTCACACCTTCCATGGTTGTACATTTCATGAAATATTTTGCAAGTGATAGATTCCTATATTCATTTAACGGTAAAAACGTCTATTTCTCTGTATGTCCCCAAAGTGGAGGCATATACCGGAACTCCTAGGCATAATTTGAAGGCTTTGCTATCTACACTTTGTAGTTTTTGTAACAAATATTTAGGTGCGCTAAAAGAAAGCTTCTTGGGCGTATGATAATTTAGAACGAATTAATGCCAAAGCCAAGAGCTTTAATGTTTTTCCATCTTGGCACCAGCTTTGCTTGCTCAAAATTTCAGAAAATTTAAAGTTTTTCTTGCCTTATTTAAAAGGTAATCAATATGGATATTCCATGTGAGTTTCGATGTGAAGTGGACACCTAAGAATTTAATTAAGTGTACATACGCAAGTGTTATCCCATCCAGCTTAAAAGATGGTAAATCAGAGGGATCATCATCCCCATTGTTGAATAAAACCATATATGAGTTTTTTCATGGGAAAGCTTTAGACCATTTATAAACAAGTATTTGCTAAGGTTATCAAGCTCTGCCTGATAAAGTTTTCTGTGGTAGTTTATTGCTCTTTTGGGTGTGTTTTTTTCATATACAAGTATTTATCCACATACACAGATCATTGGCATATTGTACAACTGTAGCATTTTTATACATGTTTTGGAAGATCATACAGCAAAATATTAAATAGCATTGGAGCTAGTACAGAACCTTGAGGAATACCCATATTCAATGGTTTTAAAAACTGGAATATGTGTTTTGTACTCTGACCTGTAAACTTCTTGTGTTAGAAATTCTTTAATATAACTGTAAAAATTACCTGAAATCCCAATCGCCTTTAATTTATATAACAATCTAGCATGCCATACACTATCAAAGGCTTTTTTTTTTTTTTAATATCAAAGAATGTAGCCAGAACACTCTTCCGTCTGGCAAACTGATATTTGATTTGAGTTGTTAACTTTACGATATGATCAGTGGTAGATCTTCCCTTTATAAAGCCTGCTTGATTAGTAGGTATTATATGATTTTTGTTACAAAAATAGATAAGTCTATTAAGTACAATTTTTTCCATAAGTTTTGCAGCATGAGAAGTCAGAGCGACAGGTCGATAACTGTCGATGTTTGTGACAGGCTTTCCTTGCTTTATAATTGGGATTACTATTGACTGTTTCCAAATAACTGGCATAAAACCATCTTTCTAAATCTTTTGAAATATTTTAATAAAAAGAGAAAAAAGTTTTCTGGCATGTGTTGTAACATTTGATTTGAAATACCGTCCAGCCCTACTGACGATGTTTTATTGCATTTAAAAGAGACGGCATCCTTTAAATTTTTGTGTGGTTATGGGTGCATTTATGAAATGGTCATTATTTGGAACTGTTTCATCATAAAGTTCTGTTTTTTCTTGCTTTTCCCGATGTTGTCTGCATTCGTGCGGAAGGCTTTCCAGGCGCATGGTCTTAGAAAACATATTAGCAAAAGCTTCGGCTTTTTCATATGGAGTCGGGAATTTCTTAGTCTCCAAATTAATAGGATATCTTGGAATATGTATCCCTTTTTTCATAACTTGAAACTTTTTCCATACCTTTTGAAGATCTTTATGCTGGGAAACTTCTCTTGCGCAAAATGATGACCAGTAAAGTCGCTTTGCTTTTGCAATAACTCTGTAGAGTGTGCCTTTGCTTTCTTCATTTCTTGATGGTTTCCCTCACTTTTGTTTTTAATATATTCCTTGTATTTAAGCTTCTTTAAAAACTACAGCTTCTTCACAATCTTTGGTCCACCAGACATTCCCAGCATGACGTGTTTTTTTTTTGTATATGATTAGATTTAGGTATGGAACCATTTGCAGCGAAAAGTATCAGTTTGTTGAAATTTGAATACATATTATCCACACTCTCTTCTATTCCACAAACACTATCTACATCTATGCTGGTAAGGAGAGTTTTAAACTTGTCCCAGTCGGCAAATTTATAATTGTATTTGGAAATTTTGTCCTCTGGTAATTCCTGAATATTATACATTTCATTGACTGTTATTATGATCGGCAAATGATCACTTCCGAGAGGTGTCCTCGTAAGTTTGCCAAGTGCAATCAAAAGCTAACTGGGGAGATATAAGACAAGTCTATAGCACTTGGTGTATGTGTAGAAATATCTGGAATTCTGGTTACACTTCCATTATTGAGCAAATACAAATCGGAATCGACAACATTTTCAACAAAACGGTTGCTGGTTACAGTAGAACAACGCTTTTTTCCCAAAAAAGAGAGTGTGTGAAATCACCGGCAATCAGCCATTTTTCATTCGTGCTTTGTATTGCGTGTAGCCACTCAGTGTTTTGGTCAGTTGGCCCTTTCGGTAGATATACAGAAACAACACTGAGAACAATGCTGTTAAGTTTCACACTGGCTGCGCATGAATATAAGTGTGGTAGATCAGATGGTGCAGGTGATGGACAGTGAACATATTCTGTACCTTCTCTGATATAAATAGCCGTATTGATTTTTTCTTTTGATCAAAAACTCTATTATGTACTGAGGAGGTAGTAAAAGTGAGGTACCTTTGGTAATTTGAATTTGCATACATTTAGAGATTGCAAAACCAATATATGATAGCTATGATCTGCTAGATGTTGAATAACCACGCTTCATTTGTCAGTACCGATCTGGCATTCCATTGTAAAATTCTCATTGATTTATCAGGCATGTCACTGATGAAATATCGACAATTCAACTTAGTATAAAGAATTAAGAAAGGAAGTAAAGGAAGTAATGTTCCAAATTGAACACAAAGATGGGAAGGATGAAAGGATATGAATACGTTTGAATGTCTGTTGATTAAAGTAGGCCCTGAAGCCTTATAACATGAGAGAGAGAGAGAGAGAGAGAGAGAGAGAGAGAGAGAGAGAGAGAGAGAGAATCTCTTCAAGATAACGATGATTTCCAACAGTTCAGAATGAAATCAGTCAGACAAGATTGTACCTGAGCTGAAATTAGAACAAATCTACTTCCTTGTACAATGTTTCTGTCCAGCCAGATCTTGACCTAGCGCCAGTTTCTAAGGGCATCGTAATAGTTCCACCACGCGCCTCTGTCTTGCGGAAAAGGTAGATCACAATGTCTTGGGTAGGATGAAAAAAAACCCGGGGTGGATGCAGCACGATGCGTCTTGCTGTCTTCCTCGGTGTCTTCCAGAGCAGCCGTCGGAGGTGTCTTCCCAGGTTGCCGGCGAGCGTACTGGCTCCTCTTCGGGTCGGATGGATGTCGTCTCTCAGCGTCCTGGCGTTGGGATGGAGATTGCCATGGTTGATGAAAGACACTCTGGAAATACCGAAGAGCTCAGAGGTCGTCAGAGCGTTAAAACAGGTCTCGTTTTATTTCCAGCTCTGAATTCCTGACCGGGGCGATTTTGCTAATGATGATTTCCGCTTCTGGGTTTCGGGTGGCAATACCTTTTACAGTCTTGGCAAAGTCTGCACTGCAGACGGCTGGATCTTTATTTTTGATGTCATTAATTCCACAGTGAACAACAATAGCATCCACTGGTCTTTGCAGGGTGGTTAGAGTTGCATTAATTGTCGGTTCCAGGTCTTTGACATTGTAAGTTTTCTTTGATATCGTTTTTCAAAACCATAAGACAAACCCAGTCTCTCTCCATCTATTCCTTTCAACACCGAGTCGTGCAGAAGCACGACCAGAGGAACGTCCTGTGTTCCTTCCGCTTTCTTTTCTTTGTTTTTTACGTTGTACTGCTTTGACGTCATTACTAGTTACGTTCTTAACAGGTGTTCTTTTATTTTCTTTTGTTTCGTTTGCTTCTTTTTTGCTGTGTTTTTAGTTCCACCAGCCCCGAATCTGTTGTTGGTGGTGATTTTGGACTGGAGGGGTGGTGGAACTGACTTGTTGCATCAGCGTAAGTAGGCCTACGATAGTTCGTGGAGCTGGCTTTTTTGTCCACCGTTCAGGTCTATAGACCTACTTACTGGACTTTTTCCGAGATTTGCAATGACATGCTTTTGTTCATTTACAGTTTTTTTTCCAGTGAAGTCTTTGGGAGTTTGCTTGTTTTGGCGTCCTCCCAGACTTCTGGACCTGGCACAGTAGTAGTTCTTATCATGTTTCACGTAGATTCGTCTAATTTCAGCAGGATCTAAGTTAGGCTTTGCCTATGTCCGCCATCTTGAATCTCTGTGGTGTGTTCGGTGTGTGTGCGTTCGTGTGTGTGCACGCATGTATATGCGTATGTGCATGTGATTGTATGTGATCTATAGGCTTATGAGCATGTTCCTGCATGCAATTATATGCGCCCGTGTGCGTACATACATGTGTGTATGCCTGTGGTATAAGGACATGTACGCATATGTGTGTGTGTGTGTGTGTGTGTGTGTGTGTGTGTGTGTGTGTGGTGCGTGCGTGCTTGCGTGCGTGCGCGCGCGCGCGCGCGCGTGTGGTGTGTGTGTGTGTGTGTGAATGGCTGTGTTTAGAGGATGACTTGAATACATTGCTCAATGATGACAGTAATGAAA